>JAWQFJ010002499.1:0-5000 GCA_034096865.1 Theodoxus fluviatilis | reverse complement strand
GGCGGCCGTATACCCCTAATCACAGGAATGGCGTCTGCAGGTATTTACACATAGGTGCACATAAGCAGCAAAAGCTCCGGCGGTGGTCTTTGAAGTACGTAAAATCCGGAGAGAGTTGCCGGGCAAACTGGCTGGAGGACATAAATAAAAGTCTCGATGTTTGCAAGATGGCGCGAGCTCTCCAGAAAATCGTTGGAGTCTTTGCCCCGAAGAGGTGTGAAGGAGAGTAGAGATTGTTGGGGGAGAGCTCTGACGAACCCCCTACGAGCACGAACAGGATTTCTTGCTTATGCCAGCAAAAACCTTGTTTCGACGCGAACAAGTCCTTCCACGAGGCTAGATTGGATCTGAGTTGTAAAAATCGTTCAAAAGGATTGAAACGGATGCTTTTGTAGATTATCTGAGATAATTCTACATTCACGACATTGAGTAGAGGTTATTACCCCATCAAAATTCTGCAGATATGAATTTTTTTACACCTTACAAAAATGCTGACATCGGTAAAATGACGCCAGAGAGCGTTTGGCGAAGAAAGGAAAGAAAGTGCGACCATAGGCACAAAACCGATTCTGAGTGGGAAAAAGGGACAAATTTCTCTTTAAGTGTGCTCAACAATACACATTTGCCGTGTAATGTATTAACGCTGACGCCTGCATTTTACGATCGCACGAGAAAACGGCAACGCTGACATACATGTGGCAGATTCAAGCACTGATCAATCCAAACAAACGTGGAAACACAGAATGCCCGTTAGTACGAGCGCGAGTGACATACATGTAAATGAAAATAATACCTTTATGTATAACGCTCGCGCGAGGAAACTCTTGCTCAAACGAGTGTGTGTTCGTATATCAAACCTGCAAGTACGTAAGAAAAGCGCCCACACGTCCATCTGCCTAAATGAAAGCTGCAACACTTACATGTTACATCATCTTACACAGCCAGCCCTCTCTCTCTCTCTCTCTCTCTCTCTCTCTCTCTCTCTCTCTCTCTCTCTCTCTCTCTCACATCACACACACACACACACACACACACACACACTCTCTCTCTCACACACACACACACACACACACACACACACATGCACGCACGCTTTCACTTACTCACTCATTCACTCACTCACTCGCAACACAATTTGCATATACAGACGTACATGTACATATAAACATGTATTTGCACAGTGGCATAACGGTACGAGCCGGCGAAGGTGCACACACTCGTGTACATGTAGACATTTACATACACAAACATGTACAGACAAAACAACCTCTTTCCTAATCGCACCTACACACATTTCTCGCTAACACCAAGCACGTATACATGCACGCGCACGCACGCTTACACACATACTCACACAAACACACACACACACACACACTCACACACACACACACACACACACACACACACACTCGCGCACACACACACACACACACACACACACACTCTCTCTCTCTCACACACACACACACACACGCGCGCGCGCGCGCGCGCGCGCGCGCGCGCACACACACACTCGCACACAGACACACTCTCTCTCTCACACACACACACACACACACACACACACACACACATACACATACACACACACACACACAGACACACACACACACACAGACACACACACACACATAGACACACACACACACAGACACACACACACACACACACACACACACACACACACACACACACACTCACACACACGTCCCTATTTGCTCCTCCTCCAAAATTTCCCCCAAAAGTGACAACACATTATACAATCCATTCTCCACACACCCCAACCACCAACCGAAGCATGCAAGCAAAGAAGACCTGGGACTTACCTGGTGGTAGAGGTACATTAGCTGCCTGTGTGGCTGGGAGGAGCGCGGAAAGGAAGGTGAGAGATAGTATCACAAGAGATGCTGCCAGCTGGTGCCGGGACCTTCTGTCTCCTTGAGTCCTGAGAGCGCCAGGAATCACAGAACAGCAGAGTCTCCCTAAAGAGGGAAACCCGGCTGAGAGATGCATGGCCCGTTGTCTCATACTTGCATTACGTCTGTCTGTTCCTCCGACGCTGAAAACCAGCACTGGGGTAGTGGTGGTGGAAGTGGTGGTGTTGGTGATGGTGGAAGGGGGGTGGGGGGGTGGTAACTGGGTTGGAAAAAAAAGTTGGAGCTGGGGGGTGTGGTCCTGAGATTTAAAAGTCGCGTAGACGTCGAATCAAACTCTGTCCCCGTCACCACCAAATGTCCAGGTTGTCTAGTCCTCTCTCTGATTGCGTGCTACTCTGCCAAGTTGGGTCAATCAGGTTAGGTGTCGTCCCTGTTCCTGAATGTACCTGTCTAATCACTCTAACCCCTGCTACCTCCTCCTCTCTACCTCTCTCCTCTCTCTATCACTCCCTCGGTGCCGATCCTGCCTGTCACTCTGGTCCACTTCCTGCGTTCTGTACAGGTTGTGTAGCAGTTCCGTGGCTAGGGTGGTGGCATTGCTGGAAGTCTCTCAGAGCTCGTAGCTTGCAGACTTCAGCTGAGCACACCACCAGCCCAGGTCTACGGGCAGGCAGCCGACTGGCAGAAGCAAAAGGCAGTCTGCCTCCCAGCCTCGCAGACTCTCTCACCACGCAGGCGCTGTAGATGGGGACGGGGCGAAGCAGCATGAGGGGGAGGGAAGGGTGGATAGATGGAGGTAGGGAGAGAAGGGGGAGAGGAAGGGGGAGATGGAGAGGGAGAGAGAGACAGAGAGAGTGGGTGGACGGTAGGTGCATGTACATCAGAAGCAGGGAGACAGAAAGGTCGTGCTGGATACAGTCTGACAGGAATGTTGAGAGTTATAGCGAATGATTGTTGAGAGAGTTGGAGAGAAAGACAGTGATTACATGTATAGCTACACAACAAGTGTAGTATTGCGCTTGCACGAAGACATTTAGAAGCATTTAGAAAAACACACAG
Organism: Theodoxus fluviatilis; assembly: GCA_034096865.1. Lineage (NCBI taxonomy): Eukaryota > Metazoa > Mollusca > Gastropoda > Cycloneritida > Neritidae > Theodoxus > Theodoxus fluviatilis. Next base: position 2,061 of record JAWQFJ010002499.1, on the reverse strand, counting down.
ACTGACATACAGCCAGTCAGACATATACACTGATAGATGGACGGACACAGATGGAAAGACACACAGGCAGACAGACACACAAAGAGACACTCAGGCCCACAGACTGCGAGACTCACGGACAGACACACAGACTTCGAGACACATGGACAGACACACAAACTACGAGACAAACAAATAGACAAACTACAGACACACAAATTGGCACACAGGCAGCCACATAGAGACACAGACACATAATAGATTGAAGGGAAGAGAGAGAGAGAGAGAGAGAGAGAGAGAGAGAGAGAGAGAGAGAGAGAGAGAGAGAGATGAGTGGACTGACGGACGGACTGTCATACGGACATGCAAATATGCGCGCAATACACACACACACAAATACGCTCACACACGCACGCACGCATGCACACACACACACACACACACACACACATACACACACACACACAATCACATGCGCACAAAAACACACAAATAAAAATCAGCGAATGCATACACACATATTCGCATGACACACACACACACACACACACACACAGACACATGCATACACGCGCGTACGCACTCGAGTATATACATACACAAGCACGCACATGTATTTCTTCAGATAAACTCACATGTGTGTGCACGCAAATACACACACATACACACGCATGCTAATACGCACACATGCATATGCACACACAAACACACACACGCACACACACACGCACACGCACACACACACACGCGCTCACACACACATACAGGCACAGAGAGAGAGAGAGAGAGAGAGAGAGAGAGAGAGAGAGAGAGAGAGAGACAGAGACAGAGACAGAGACAGAGACAGAGACAGAGACAGAGACAGAGAGAGAGAGAGACAGACAGACAGACAGACAGACAGACAGACAGACAGACAGACAGACAGACAGATAGACAGACAGACAGACAGACAGACAGACAGACAGACAGACAGACAGACAGACAGACAGACAGACAGACAGACAGACAGGCAGACAGACAGACAGACAGACACAGAGACAGACAGAGACACGCACACATGCTCGGACGCACGCACGTACGCACAGCCGCACACGCACACACACACACACACACACACGCACGCACACACACACACACACACACACACACACATACAGAGGTTAAACAAAAATCAGAAATCAGACATAGAAACACAACGACAGACTCAGGGACGCATTTAGAGATGTGTGAATTTGCACACAGGCAGACAAACAAGAAAACAAACAACACGAAAAAATACACAAGCCGGGTGGCTGCTCATCTTGTTCCCATGGTAACCCTTTTGGGCCCACCCCGGCACGCCACTTGTTTGTGCACAAGAATGAAAGACAGAGCACCGGTGCTGATGATGATTAGACAAAGCGAAAACCGGGATGGCAGAGGAGGGGGATGAAAGAAAAGAGCTAGACAGGGGAAGGAAGAACATGTGTATGAGCTGCAGAGACTATATACGGAAGTGGTATGAAACGTAAAAAGCCAATCACACTCATCAATGGTCTATCAAAGAAATGATCAAGTTTATCAAATCTTTCCGTTGACCGACAAACTGATCTGTCTGTCAACAAGTACGCTTGTCAAGCGTTACCTTTCGTGCCCCCCCCCCCCCCCCCCCCCTGTGGGTTGGGGGGAAGAATGTACACACTCCGTCTCCCTATGTGATGCGTAAAAGGCAGATGGCTTGAGAAACGGCGACCTGACTTGCTCTTACGCTAACTGGCTCGTGTGATTCCGTAGCAATGGCCTTACATAGCCTACAAAGGCTGATAGGCCGTACAAGTCCATTGATTCCAACATTCAGTCGTTCGTCCGGTCGTTCATTCATTCGTCCATTCGTTCATTCATTCCTCCGTTCGTTCATTCAGTCGATCATAATGATTCAATGATCTGACACTGCATCAGCCCAACCTAGCACTTTGTTTCATCAGCTACAGTCCGTACGCAACCCATACAATGGCGTATGAAAATGATCGACTAGTTTAACAAAACAATAGTTTGAATTAGAAAGTGTGTGGATGGCCGCTATGTGCGTATGTTGATTAGAAA
>JAWQFJ010002498.1:0-25333 GCA_034096865.1 Theodoxus fluviatilis | reverse complement strand
TCCGTCCTTCCGTTTAGCGACTGTATGTTTCATTATGTGTGTATGTTCGTCCTTCTGTGCGTCTGTGCACGTAGAACGAAAGTATGTAGGCATCGGTTGCTGAAATACGTACTTTTCTCCGCTGAAGAAAGTAGAATCCATTTGACGGATGTCCACTTCGATATCAGTGGAGTAGATTTCTGTAAATAGGCATCATACAGTATAATGATTACTGGGTACATAAAGCATAAATTCATAGCGCATTTTGCTGATTGACAACGTTGCCGGTTAGAGGAAAACTCATGATTGCCGTGAATTTTACAAACATGCTCCATCAGCATCTTTGAGACACATTCAAGCTTGCATTCGTGCACACGAATGCCCATGCATACCCGCGTGTACACACGCTCGCACACAAAACAAACGCGCGCGCGTGCGCGTGCGCGCGCGCGCACACACACACACACACACGCACACACACACACACACACACACACACTGAGGCTTTCGTCACCAAGACAAAAGAACAACAGATTGACCAGACCGCAAAAGAAAGCCTTACTTGTGGCAAGACAAGCACAACTGACTTACTGGGGTTGGTCTGGACCCAGGCACGGCGAAGGATCTCAGACAGTGACGTCAGTCTGTCCTGACCCACAGCGCCCTCTATGTCCACGTGGTACACACGTCTGAATGGCGACACAGCGATTGTCACGTCTTGTCCTGGCGTGCCCACAGCTTCCGTCACGCTGTACAGCGTCACACGCGTCACCCAATTTCTGTGACAGAGAGAATGACGTGTTTGTGATGAATACCGGCTTTGGCGAGAAAATGATTTCATTATGACGAACATTGGTTCGTCCAGCGGCTGAGAGTGTGAAAAGAAAACAACAATCTTATGACGAATATTGCTTCTTCGTCTTGCTGAGAATTTTAAAAGAAAGTGTCATACTAAAAAAAAGTTACTAGTTCATTCAGTTGCTATGATGAGAAAATGACGTCGATATGACGAATACAAATTACAATGAATGTCTGCGTCATCCAGCTACAGTGATACAGCTAAAGTATTACGCCACACAGTCTATTTTTGAATCATAGAGATACTGGACTGATCATTTGACAAAACCCTTCATATTACTATGGTGACAGGTTCATTGTGTTCAAAACTTGCCCTCCTTGTTTTGTGCTTGGCGAGTAAAAAAGAAGTAGACAACTGATAACGTGAATGTAAAATTGGAGTGATCTTTAAATGGTAACGGGATAAAGTTATGGCAGTACATACCCATCAGAGTCGAGGTACTGCTCTGTGTTCAAATCCATTGGACTGACGCCTGCAGCAGAGAACACAAGTATCAGACAAAGCCACGTGAGGCAAGGAAAAATTCCAATGCTGCGGAAAGGCATCAAACAAATTAAACACAAGAAAAACAAATAACAAAGAATGAATTATCGTTTAGCTATCGTGCTACGTGCATTTTTATTTTAGTCTCACTTCATGTCCTTTCAGTGTACAAAGCTCTGCGTACAAACAACCATGGATATGGTACTTATTTCACGCCGTCGAATCATTCGAGGACAGTGACACTCCATGGCATGAGCATGCCATGTCAGTACCCCAACAAGCGGCCAGGGCCGCTCAGCCAACTCACCAGCAACCTGGGCACCAAGCACGTCCCGTGCGATGTTGTAAGCCTCTGTCTGCGTGACGTTTCCTCGGACGTTGATTGGCGGAATGACGGGTGCCATCACGCATGCGCGGCAGGCGGGCACCCTGTAGTCGTTGAGAGTAGAGACAGTCGGGGGCGCCGTGACCCGGGGGTAGACCCTCACTCCGTCCACGTAGACAAAGTAGGTCACCACAGTCACTGTCTCCCTGGAAACACGTGGAATTAGGTTTAAATCTTGCTCGCACAGACATGTCTATTAGGTGTGGATTATTTGTCTTCTCGGCTGATCCCTTGTCATGCTACCCCTGTGGGTTGGCAGTAAGTGTAGACCCATCTGTCTCCCTAAGCAATACGTCGGAAGCGAATTACAAGGGGAATGCAGATTTGACTTGCTCTTGCTTCAACCAGTTAGAGTGATTTTGTGGTCAGTGGCCTTACATAACCTACAGAGACTGATAAGCCGTAAAGCCTCATTCAATCAGTAAAAAAGCAAATGTCAAACTACATAAATGTTTGGAGAGAGGTGAGAGCAATTCCGAACGGCCATAGAATGCGTATTGGTTCTGGTGCCTCCATGTTCAAATTACTCATCTTCAGTCAAGTCAGTGGTTACACCGCTCACAGACTTACTGGAGTCTCACAGCTTGAAAATCTACACCAGTTATTTTACATGTGCCATTCATCATGAAATGATTGATGCAAGCAAAAAGCAGAAAAAGTTTTACCCGTTGACGGTAAACTGTTGTCTCGGTTTTGCGTATTCGATCCGTACATTTGAACCTGGAGGAGAGAATTATGATAACAAGTGGAGGAAAAAAAATCAAGCATAAGTTACAGTAACTTAAATAGATTATAACGAAAAAGGCTGTTTTACTATATACCTTCTATGTAAAGAATTCAACGTGTCATTTTCACGTAACTGGCAAGTCGCAAGTTATGTATATTTGCTGAAGGATTATTAAAACTATCTTAAAGAAATTACTGCAATGCTCCTCTTCTTATTTCAACAGTCCTAGTGCCCATATATCGGAAAGATCTTTTACGAAACATCACCATTATCTGATAGATCTGTTACGATACATCAACACTATTTGACAGATTCGTTATCACACGTCTTCAACATATCAAAGAGAGGGATTATCTCAAACACAAGAGCTAATTAAAAAACCTATTGATCGGGTGCCCAAATACATAAATTGATATCTGATAGGGACTCTATGTAAACCAGCACAATGAAGCAACGATGCATTCCAACGTTCCCTGCCACGTGTAAGAAGAAAAGTGGTCATATCCACTGGAGACACGTCCAACAGCACAAGTGAGCCACTTGACCTAGTCATTCAAAACATAAACACAGACAACTTCACCTACCGGGAAGGTGAGCCTGCCAGGCTGCCTGCAGGCTGTTGAGCATGTCAATGCCGGCTGGTGACGTCAAGCGGGATGGAGCTCCAGGGGAGAGCACCAAGGTGTAGCTGTCCAGGACAGGGTTGCCTCCCCTGCCAGAGTAGGGTGCAGGAAAGCGGGGCTGGGCGGCCAGAGCTTTTTCCAGTAGCACCTGTGGCTGGGGCACGGTCCTAGCGTCTACCACGGCCCCGTTTCGAACCACGAAGTACGTCAGCCGACTGTACTGCGTCCTGCAATATGGCGGAAGTGAAATAGTAGCATGAGCGTTATCTTGATGGGAAGCATGCGCCTGATTGAGATAATTTTCAAAAGGAGCTTTGCATTTGGCTCCTACAAAAACAGTTGTGCGCTACATGGCGATGGCAGGTATTAGTGTAGTGATGATTGTTTTCAAATAATTATTTTCCCTAATAATATGCATATTCATGTGCTGTAAATGTGTATTTGTGTGGTTACACATGTAAATATAAGAAAGAACAGTCCCGAGGTACGTTGCAAGTGACGTCACGCAGAGGACTTTGTGCTCCAAATCTGACATAACATATGAACCAAGTCTTTCGCTGATTAAGATTACTCCCATGGGATTGTCTTTGATGCTATTGAAAGATAAACGTTTCCGTAGTTGTCAAACTTTGCATGAATAAGTATTATTCAAACCTGAACTTCGCATTAGACTAAATTGTTTTCGACACATGGTAAATGAATTTTTACATAAATTTTCCAGTTTCACCTGTATTTGGCATAGGAATGGATGGACAACAGTGTCGTAGATGCAATACTGATTTTAAAAACTTACCCGTACTGGCCGACGAACTCATCGATGCCGACCACGATGACACCCCAATCACATTTGCAGTCTGCAAAGACATACACAAAGTCCTGTACTCGCTTTAATGGGAGGGCGCCGGCCATTAACCTGGTGAGGCATGCATGTTCACATGTGCAACGCGAATTGGATAACTGTTGAAACATTATAACGAAGTAGAAAAAGAGTCCTAATCGTTCATCATTTTGAATTATTAAATGTGCAGTTACTTGTCAGTCCATCATGCTTCCTGATACTCCTTACTATCCAATTCATGATCATATTATTTACACTTTACCTCCACCTCATTAGTATTTAAAAACTTACCTCTTTCTTTTTTTTGAGACTAAAATTACACTTTTCATTTTCTAGCTGCCAGGCAAGTCTATCTCTCTCATAAGGCTCAACAGTTTACCAGGGGAAACGAGTTATCTGAAAGAAACAGCCTGGTACCTGGCTCGTTCTCACTCCATGTGCGGGCGATGAACTGTGACAAGTTGGCCACCAGCTCCGAGTTGGAGAGAGGACCCTGCACGCTCAGAGTGTAGGCGGACATGACGTCATACAGCCCACTGACGGCTCCGTTGTACACCTGCGCAGAACTGCCACGGCTTGCCAATCCCTGGGCCACCACGCCCCAGAAGCGACCTTGACCTCCAGGAAGTGTGTTGGCTGGAGATCGGCGGTAGACATAAGCCACCACCACGCTCCTGCAGCAGCAAACGGTCCCCATGACAACGGTCTTTCAGTCAATGTTCACAATACATGAAGTTTCCAGATTGGGTAAATATTAATAACACACTAAGACCTATGTAGAACACTATGTTTACAAGTGCTGAAGTATATTTTAAAACATTTTCATGTATCCATTTATGAACTCGCGACAGAATGTGGTTAATGTCAAGATGTTAAGACAGAACGTTTTGTTACTCCATTCAGCACTTGCCACGTTCAGCAAGTGTTGAATATATTTAGCATGCGCTAAAATCCTTAGTATTGTGTCCTCAGAGAGTGAGTATATCTTGTTTGGGTCTAGTCTGAGCAGAGTCTTGCCTTCAGTACAACTTGCTGGAGTATTTTAGCTCCCGTTTGTTTCATGGTCATGTCAAGCAAACATGCGGAGCACTGCAGCGATTAAGGCAACGTAACGGTAAGCTTGGCAGCGTCGATTGTACACCACAAGGAATAGGAAAGCTCAGTATGGTGTTTTTGAAAGTCCTTTGTCGATTTACAGAACGAAGGTCATCCAGCACATCATTATGATTTGAACTACTAGAAGACACTGCAACATCGGTTTGGCGCAAACTCCAAAAGGTACCTATTTCAATACTCACCCGTTTGGCTGCACATAGATGCGTCTGTCAATGATGTCCAACCTGTGCTGGCCTGCATTGGCTGCAATCAGACAATGTCTCAATGCATCAATGCATTCGTAACAATCACAGATGACAAGATATTATTGTCAAAACAACACCTCTTGTTGGGAATAGACTATGTCCTGGTTATAGAATAACGCACACCAAAACACGATTCCTTTGGTAAGTATTACAATGACAAACATGAAAAACCACGACAAGATGAAAGGTTGACACATCAAGTGTTTCTGCAATGACTACGATGTTCTGTTGAGTAGTACACACTCCAAATTAGGTATGCAAGTCTTTACATTAAAATCCATTCAAATGTTTATCACTGAAAACCTTATTCATTATCTTCAGAGGACTCCATTGGCACTGCTGATTTACTGTTACATTCTTCGGTGGTGCTGGCGTAAGTGCTACATTAGGTAATATGCCCGTTACTGCTACAGACCAGGACTTAGCTGCAGCACTGCTGCACGTACCAGGGTCGGTCTGGTTGAGGGACTGACGCAGCACCTCCTGCACCACCCCCCAGGGCAGGTCCGCGGCACCCCCGGACAGCAGCACTTCCTCCGTCACGGAGTTGGAGGAGGCAGGAACAGAGGTTGCGATGACATCTGCACAGCAAAAGAACCCTGCTAGACTAGTGACAAGTGACCTTACTGATGTTCTGGTCTGCTCATCGATGAGCTATGAAAGTCACCAACGATTTGATCTCTTTACAACTGGATAGTCACGAGTAAACTATTAGTAAATAGCAATTAAAGCATCCGGCTAATTGTGAAAAATGCTGTACCAGAGCCTTACGTGTTGACAATATTCTGGCAGACCTTGCCTCACTTTTCCTCTGACACAGCGACCAACAAACACGCAAATGGACAAAGAATAAACATCAAAATCAGCTTGTCTAGGTGGAAAATAAATTGTGCAGTCTTGTTTGGCAATGATATATTTCTGCAGTACAATGCCAGTACGCATGCTAATATCACTACGACTACTGATATAAATCAAAGCGGCTGGTCATTTTTTGGAGTGAAAGATTTAAGACTTAATGCCGCTTGGAGAAACAAATCAAACAAACAAGCAAAAAAAGGGGAGGAAAGATGGACCACACTTTGCAACAGTCACCTGTCCACGAGGGAGTCATTCCCACCCAATGGGCCCAGACAATTAAACAAAGACAGGGACAGCAGATGTGAACGATAATGCCACACTGTGTCGTCCTGCATATCCCAGTAAAATCAACAAATAAAGAAAGATGCACTCGTTGGAGTGGAGCTGTTGCACGGTGTGGGCTCAGCATGACTGACGTATTCCACGGAGCTTTGCATCAAACCCCTCCTCAAGGGCTACATGACAAACACCCAAGTCAGTGATTTATAGAGTAAGTAACTGAGCATCGTGTCAGTCTTAATCCTTAATCGTAAGTAGTTGCTGTGCTACGCTGGCTCGTAGTGGCATTGGAGCTGTCAGAGGCGTGGCTACCTGTGACTCCGCCCACTGGAGGTCTGACAGTGATATTGGGCGTGCCCGTGGGCGAGGGGGGCGTGGTCTCTGTCGGGGGAGCGGAAGTGACGGTGTAGCCTGTCAGTGCGAGTAGATTGGCCAGATCTGTCTGAGAGGGCGGGGTCAGGTCCCTGTCACTCGCACCCAGGTCTCCACTCTGCAATTCGACCACGTACCAGATCCAGCTCACTTGCTGCCTGCAACACAGAGCAAAGACGTGGTCTTATACATCAGATAACTTCTGTGGAGTCCAATGCGGACCTCATGTGCAAAATTTCGAATGGCCGCTACTCCCCCAAATGCGTGCAGTGCACTGGCGAGGCTTATTATAGCAGAAGTGTGGCTTCACGATCGTCGTCACTATAGCTGTTTTCTTTTTATCGACTTAGCATGTGATCTGTTTTCTGGTTCCTTGGGTGTTAATGCTTGTGTGTGCATTATGAAACGGCAACTACTGGACCCCAAAAGTGTGTTGTGCAGTGACCAATGTTCTGTGCACGCTGTGTGCATGATAACCAAATAGTCCTCATACATTTTGAGAAGGAAAGGAAAGGAGGCACGCAACATCTGCCCTCACTGGCGACGGGAGCGCTTACCCACTGGGTTGCAGCGTGGTAGTGGACGTGTTGACAACGTCCACTCTGATCTGATTAGCGTAGGCTGAAACATGGAAACAACGGGTTAGATGTTTTGTAAGACAAAATATACGAATATTTTTGCAGCATGAGTGGTACCAAGCGAAGAATTCACGCTTCACTTTCAACGATAGGCGGTGAGGAGCACTCTTAAAGTGTTTTATCTATTTACCGAATCTTGCACAAAACCCAAAGACTCGTGTGGGAAAATTCTCACCATACATTCATATGTTTGTTTCTGTTCACATTTATTCAACCACAAATAATGTAGCTCATCCGTTTTCAGTTAGTCGTAAATCTTTCCAGGAACTCCACAGCTTGGCAATGAGTGCTTTTTGCGACTGGTCACTCTGGTTATTAAACCAGAGAGTTTCTTTATGGCTTTCCTTACACATTCCATATAGCCTTTTTCTCTCATCTCTACTACCTTCCTTGGACAGCGATCCAGCCTCGTTCTGCTAAAATTTCTGAATTAGAAGCGCACCCCCATCCTTTTAGCTTTCTTTGCTGACTGGCTTTTTCCGCCTCACAACGATGGCTTTTCCCCCCGCCAGAACGCACTCGCGCATCCTTATATCGCTTACCCTCACTTTTGTCCACCATCCCATAACCTTCCAACTCCATTTCAGCACACACACACCCCTCGTAGGTAACTTCTGACTCCCTACCTGGGTTGGCTATACGCCATGCTTCCTGGATGGCTAACTGCAGTCTGGCCCTGTCAGTCTGAGATACGGTGCCAACCACGTAGACAATCCTTCTCTGTACGGGTACGCAGTTGCAAAGGACTGCTCCTCCCTCGGCAAGAGGGGCAGAGAGTGTGGAATGCTGGGGCTCCTCCCCATACGTCAGGCTTGAGTCCGCTCCCCCCACAGTCACCGTGTACCTCACCCGCGTCACAGGGTTGCTGGAAGACAGGAATACCGTCTGAGGTGGGATAGACGTTCCATGTAATGAGGCAGGACGGATGGAAAATTAGACAATGACGAAGAAAATGCAGGCTGATAGAAATTGACTTATTGCATGAACCTATTAATAGACTGTAGTTTACAACAACTGTAACGACAGAATGGAAAAAGTCAACTGCGAGCATAACAAAGTATCACTTCGAAGTCCTACTGCTGTAATCCACAGAAATCAAAGTCGGTGAAATAACCAAAAATGAAAAACCCTTTCAAATAATTCAAATGAAAACCAAGTGCCTACGTGTATCTAATCAACCTCATGATTAGGAATCACTAAATGAACAAACACAATAAGACAGAACAATTTTCGGTGGCTGCTCACGCAGATCAAATGGTTCCAGACTTCAGCAACACTTACTTCTGATCATCGGCGTAGGAGGAATTCATTTCAATGATTTGCACCGAAATGTCGTTCACATCGATGCCTAAAAGGATAGGCAAGCAATCTAGGATTATTCTTCATTTCCTGATAACACTGTTAAAACATCATTGCGAATTGTGATGTTTGGTTGACTTCTTGATATTAGACATGCCACACAATGAAAATGCATTAGATATCATGGTATCAGGTTCATTGATTCAAATATAATTGTGGACTCAATTCCACCATTTTGCGCAGTCTTGTAATTCACAGAGGACGAAAAAAAGGGACAAAATGCATCATTTCCCTGCGTAGACAACACAGTACAGGCAACAGGTATGCTTTTACATTGCGTCTTATTACACAAATAGGGCTCAAGTCGCTGCATCGTTGACCTCTATGTCATTGGGCTGTTTCATCAATCTTTGAGAAGAGATGAACAAAACACGAGAACACCATCTCTGCATACAGACAGTTGTGGAAACTCACGTGGGTTGTTGACTGCCCAAGCTCTGCGGACTGCCTCCTGCAGCACCGTCATCTTATCTGACGTCACCACGCCGCTCAGGTCCAGGGTGTAGATGCGACGGACTGGAAGTCGTGAGACGACCACGCCACTTCCCACACTGCCGCTAGGGGCGCTGGGCCCGTACACTGTCAGACGCGTCACTGGCGCCCTACAAAATGTCAGGAACATTGTGGAAAATGTGGAAAACCGAATGATGATAAGTTAACTACAAGTCCCTGCTCTGTTTCTGTTTTATTCTTGTTTATTAATGTGTGTGTGTGTGTGTGTGTGTGTGTGTGTGTGTGTGTGTGTGTGTGTGCGTGTACGCGTGCCGGTGTGCGCGTGCGTGCGTGTGTGTGTTTGTGTGTGTACGTGTGTAAACGCGCATATGCGTGCATGCGCATGTATATGTACTTCCTTCTCCACTTCTCTGCATATGATCATGAGATCGACGCACACAACCATCCATCCCCCTTTCAATCCATCCATCCATATGGCCGGCCATCCATCCATCCATCCATCCATCCATCCATCCATCCATCCATCCATTTATTCATCCATCCATCCATCTATCCATCCATATATCTGCCATAAACAAGCACCCGCCTCTATGTACACACAGGTACACCTATCTATTCAGTAACACGATTTCTGTTGTTTGTTCGGTTGGTTCTTTTTTCTTCTCTCAACTGAATCATTCTTTCTTGTTAGAATTTCCTTTCCCCACTTCGGGGTTGAAGAGTTGGAATTGAACATACCCGTAGGAGTCGACGTATTCTTCTTGTTGGAAATTTATTCCTCCAGCTGCAACAAACAAGCCGTTCCGATGTAACGTTAAGCAAGCAAAAGAACCCAATACTTTAATGTAAAACAGTGCGCACTGTCGCTAAAGAAACAACAGAAACAATATATGTAGGTGAGTAAAAGTATCACAGAATTATTCAATGTGAACACTTCGCAAATAAGTAACGTTAAACTTTCCTTTCAAATGTATCTGAAACTATATCACATTTAACAGAATATCATTCATTTTCTAATAAATGCAATTTTTATCATTCATACTTTACGTCGCACATGTAGGGGAAAAAACGCTCCGGTATTTCATGCTTCACCACACAGGAATGTCATTAACCCATTTCACCTCTGTAATACATATACCACCGCAAATTCAAACAACGAACACTAACCTGTGTTTTGGCTTCCAAGGTAGTTGGAAGCGATCTGATTGGCTTGAGACCACGTGACCTGACCCTGAACGCTGATTGGCTGGATGGGGTTGGGACGGCAATCCTGACATACGGGCACTGAGAAACGAGTGAGCACATCGTCTCCAGGGGCACGCACGGACATGGGATCCTGCAGCTTTCCATCCGCCACCACGAAATAGTCTAGCCTTGTCACCATCTCCCTGCAGTGCAAAGATAGATTGATGAATAAGCATTGATGAATGTAGAAGCCCTTTGGAAGAAAAAATCGTAGGTACTTTTTGTTATGTATCAACATGAGTGAAATCTATAAGCCCTTTGGGAAAAGTTCGTAGGTACATTGACGTTTTAGCATTAGTGATTTTCATAAGCATTTGGAGGAAGTTTGTAGGTACAAACATAGATTTTTTTAATAGCATTAGTGAATATTAGAGGCTCTTTGGAAAAATTTCATCAGAGCATTTACGATCTCGTTTTGTGGATTTTAGTCGTCAGTATTTCCCCCCTTCATTACACATGAAGCAGCCGCTTACGCATTTGCCTGTGCAGCTTATATGTGTGTTCATCAGCCCCAAAAATTATGTAAAAGACGTGTGGCATATATCGTATAGGATCTTTGGTGCTACAGAAATTGTATCAGAGCCTTCTTAGGCTGTCCAGAATTAGCTAGGCAGTTGAGTGTAATGTTTGTTATGAGTGGATATATCTTAATCTCCAAAAGATATTCTGTATTTGCATGCTTCATAGTTGACAGCCAGGCTTCAAATGATGTTTATAAGGAAACCAGCCATGCCTTGAAATCTAGTATGGATTAAGTTGAGACCATCGACTGGCCTGAGGACGCCAAATCCAACAATGCCATTGCTCCGTTCAAGATCTTCACTCAAGACTGCGAGCCCATTGGTCCATTTGGGAAATCGATACTGCGAGCCTATTGGTCCATTCGGGAGACCATAATTGTGAGCCCCTTGGTCAATTTGAGACTAAGGGCCAATTGGTCCATGTGGGAAACCTATACTCACACCACTGGTCCATTTAGGAGACCTCACTGCTAACCCATTGGTCCATTTGGGAAAATGACACTCAAGACTGGAGAAAGAAATAAAGCACCCCACCTTTCTCTCACCCCGTTTTTTGCTTCTTCATGCCTTCAGACTTTGTGTTCAAGTCAACAGGAGGTGGGAGGAGATATGCCTGCCCCCTGCCCATAGCTTCCAAAACTTCAGTCCCTAGGGATACTGGTAATGCCCACCAGAAGGACTTGGAGGGAGGAGAAATGTGGCCATACCAACGCAAACAGATGCATGGATCATCTGCTGCCCGACCATCGAAGATACAAGTCACGCCTGACCGCCTGAATGTGTCAACAGTGCCTTACACTCCCTTCTCCGAGAACATGAGGTCAAGATGAAGGCAGGCCCATCCCTTTGGGCCTGCCCTGTTTGTCAGTCGTCACCTTTCAACGTGAAAGCTTCACCCTCAACTGAAAACGGCCAAGGTCAACAATTCTGACTCCACGGCAATATCTCCTCACCTCAGACCCGGAAATGAACTCTACCCTCCGATAAGTGAAAATTTTGTAAAATGCTGGCTGGCTAAACAATCATATTAATGTGTCATACTTTATCTGGTTTATTAGAGTAAGAATTATTACCCATTATTAATTATCATTAAAGTTATTCTTGTAATCAGGCATCCCCACGTATCTTCTTTGTGTGTCCTGTTCACCCTTGATGGCACGGAAAATGAGTAAAGGTTGCAGGACGGATGGATGGATGGATGGATGGATGGATGGATGGATGGATGGATGGATGGATGGATGGATGGATGGATGGATGGATGGATGGATGGATGGATGGATGGATGGATGGATGGATGGATGGATGGATGGATGGATGTATGGATGGATGGATGGATGGGAGAATGGATGGATGGATGGATGGATGGATGGATGGATGAATGGATGGATGAATGGATGGATAGTGTTTTTCGACCTATCAACCTGTGTAGGCTATGTAAATCTATTAAGCACGAAATTCACTACAGCAATTTAGAATAAACGCAAATCGTCACGGTGTCCCTAGTTATTCGCCTCTTACGAATCGCGTAGAGAGACGCGGTGGGTCAATTCTTACCCCGAACCCACAGGGGGATTGCAGGACGGTGATGAGTAACCCCTAGCCATCCTCTCAAGTGAGACAACCGTAGCCCCGTCATGCATCATGTTCTACTAAGATAAACTTTAAAACTCAAATGATGACTTCTTTAGATGTGCATGCTGACTGTGTGAATGTTTGCTCTTGTCGATTTCAAATAGATACAACAACTCATGCATTGAAAGATTCTCCTGGTAATTGTATTCACTCCTAGGACTCACGACGCTGACTGCATTATTGTCTCGTTAAAGGAACGTTGTATTTTGGGCAATGGGATAGTAAGCATCGTGTGCGAATCATTGTAGCTTACCCATTTGAATTCATCATCCTTACTGGTCGTAGGTTTTCTATTTTCACGTCAGAAGCTACAAAGAGACAAGTATTCATTGACATATTGCAAAAAGTTTCCGTTCGTAACCAAAGAAAAGCTTACGAAGGTATGTCTGACAAGCAAACAGAGAGAGAGAGAGAGAGAGAGAGAGAGAGAGAGAGAGAGACAGAGAGAGAGAGAGAGAGAGAGAGAGAGAGAGAGAGAGAGAGAGAGAGAGAGAGAGAGAGAAAGCATCGATAGGAAAAAATTAAGACCTGTGCAATAATTAAAGAGTAGCACATGAATTACGAACACATTCACATTACTCTTAGACCTCAACACTAACCGAAAACAACGCACACCACTAAAGAGGCAACTCAAGGGAGGTAACGGCAAATGGCTTACCCGCCAGATGCTGAGCCCAGGCCGTCTGCAAGGAGGACAGAAGATTGCGTCCTTCCTGTGACGTCAGCGTGTCGGTGAAGGAGGGGCCCAGGAACAGGGAGAAAGTGTGGGTAGTGGGGCGACCCTGGGGCCCTTGGTACAGAGGGGGCAGGGAGGGCGTGTTTCGGAAAGCTGTCTCGATGACAGTGTGAGGGGCTGAGTAGAAGCGTGAGTCCAGCAGACGGTTGTCTTTCACCACAAAGTAGGTCAGCTTGGTGTAGGGCACCCTGTAGCAATAAATACACAGTCACTACTAGGTCACTAGTACATATGAAAAGCTCCTACAAGACAATTTTGTTTTCCACTGTGACGTATGGTGTAGATATACAACCACTGCCAAGTCTTCAGGGCGTACTAGAAGCCCTAACAGACACATTTCGTTTCATAATGTGATGTCATTATATTTTGTGCTCTTCCTCCTCCTCCTCCTCCTCCTCCTCCTCCTCCTCCTCCTCCTCCTCCTCCTCCTCCTCCTCCTCCTCCTCCTCCCTCCTCCTCCTCCTCCTCCTCCTCCTCCTGCTCCTCCTCCTGCTCCTCCTCCTGCTCCTCCTCCTCCTCCTCCTCCTCCTCCTCCTCCTCCTCCTCCTCCTCCTCTTCCTCCTCGTCCTCCTCGTCCTCCTCTTCCTCCTCGTCCTCCTCGTCCTCCTCGTCCTCCTCGTCCTCCTCCTCTTCCTCCTCCTCCTCCTCGTCCTCCTCGTCCTCCTCGTACTCGTCCTCCTCCTCCTCCCTCCTCCTCCCTCCTCCTCCTCCTCCTCCTCCTCCTCCTCCTCCTCCTCCTCCTCCTCCTCCTCCTCCTCCTCCTCCTCCTCCTCCCCTCCCCCTCCCCTTCCCCCTCCCCCTTCCCCCTCCCCCTCCTCCTCCTCCTCCTCCTCCTCCTCCTCCTCCTCCTCCTCCTCCTCCTCCTCCTCCTCCTCCTCCTCCTCCTCCTCTTCTTCTTCTTCTTCTTCTTCTTCTTCTTCTTCTTCTTCTTCTTCTTTGTGCAGCATATAAGAGTGAGCTTTGCTCCACACTTTCGTCAGAAACAGCTTTTGATATAAACCTTGGTTTGAAACCTGGATTACACACAAATGTTCGTCTCTTCTTCGTGATGAACAACACATCACGGAATCACGTTCTGAGAGAGAGAGAGAGAGAGAGAGAGAGAGAGAGAGAGAGAGAGAGAGAGGGGGGGGCGAAGGGGGTTGGGGAGGGGCGAGAAGGGGGAGGGAAAGAACACGGAAGCATTGTTGGATGATGGGGGAAGATGTTAAGAGATGGAGTGCGGAGGAGGGAGGGAAGAAGGAACGAAGCACTTGCCCATAAGATCCGACAAAGTTCTCTCTTCCAACTATCACGATCTTCCAGTCTCCTGCAAAAGATGGTAGAGAAATGTTGACATGCATTTTACTTTCTTCAGTTTTTTTCTTAAAAATTAATCAGATGACTCTGAAATTCTGTGTGGCATTGGAAATTATGTAGCCTTCGTTCAGTTGTGTTCTGGATAAAGTCCATTCTTCAGGATTCTCGAGTGTTTCATGGAAGTCTAAGTCGTCACCATCATCATCATTTCTGTCATAGTCGTCGTCGCCGCCTCCACCGCCGTCGTCGTCGCCGTCGTCGTCGCTGTCGTCGTTGCTATTGTCACCGTTATCATTGTCATCATCATCATCGTCATCATCTCCGTTATCGTTCTTATTGACGTCATTGTCACCGCAGCCCACCTGGCTGGGATTGGCTCCAGGCCTCGGCGATGACGGGGGCGATAGTGGCCACGGGTGTGCCCTGGTCAGCCACCTGCTGGACGTTGGCCGTGAAGGCAGAGCCCAGGCCGTAGAGCGTGCCTACGTCACCACGGAACACCCTCGGACTTCCGGTCAGGCTTTCCAGCGACAGGTCCACGGCGTCCCAGTAGCGGTCGCGTCCTCCAATCAGAACGCGTCCTGGGGAGCGCTGGTACGTGTAGCCCACGATGGCGGTTCTGTGGGCAGTGTGGACACATATACGTTGACTGCTAGGGCGTGTATGTGGTCAGACAGAAGTGTTTCTGAATCAAGTTTTAAAGCGTATGTTTGCAAAATTCACATTGAGGCTCTTGAGAAAGTTTTTATTGAAATGGAAATGTACGTTACCTCTGTAAGTATATGTCCATTTGGGATTCCATTGAAAAGGTCTACGTGGATATTAGTGGTTTACAGCGCATTAAAGAAGGAGTCCCTTTTCAAAGTGAACTGACTATGAATAAGAAATGATGTGAACTATTTTCTACTTACCCGTTGGAATCCATGAAGATCTGACTGACCACAATGCGAATTTGCATGCTATCATCTGAAACAAGAATATCACATTGACTACATTTATCAAATTTGCTAAACCCATTAATAAAAGAAAACAAGTGACAGTCAACTTTTTAAAAGCTTCATACTTTCCTAAATAATCGAGAAATTGAAGTATTATGCAAGAAAACACGTATCGTCTTCCATCACGAATAAAAATGTCAAAGAGATTCACATATTTTTGAAGACTAACAAAACGTGTTATTGAGCAGTATGATAAACAATGATCATTAATTTTGTACTTGCTGCACCCTTTAAGAGGCATGCCAAATTTTAATGTTTATTAAGGATTCATCATCATCATCACTGCCACCACCACCACCACCACCACCATCATCATCGTCATCGTCGTCGTTGCCATCAAAACCATGTCGAATCGTTTTGCACAGCAGTTATTTTCCCATCTCCACCACTGTTTCCACGATACAAACACAATATTTAGAGAAGTTGTTCAAGTGAGCCATGCTACAGAGCAACACCATGTACGGCAGACAGGCAGGCACACCCACTTGGGTTGTTGACCAGCAGAGCTTGCTGCAAAATGTCCTGGATCTGCGTGTAGCGCGTGATGACATTCACGTCGCCTCGCAGGTAGATGGTTTCGGTCAGGTAGGCGGCCGGAGGGGCTGAGGTGGCAGGGGTACCCCCAGGGAGGCCCACAAACCTCTCACACACACTCCCCTCCCAGCCAGGGGCACAGGCACAGCGGTAACCTCCCTGTAGGGTGTTAGGAAATGCACTTTAACTTTGTATTGATGCCAACTGACAATTGAGTACTGAGAAAGTTGAATCTGAATGGATGTATTCTAAAAGAGTAACACTGCAAAAGGTCATGTAGCTCTGGACAGGAAAAGTGCTCTTTAGGTTAACTGATGTGATATTAGAAACAGTCGGCTGTCTGACAGGTTGTTTTTTATGCAGACCAAGGGATGTTCTAGATTATGGTTTCTAAGTTAATAAGTAACACTGTGGATCGAGAAAACTGTTGAGAACATAGACTTCAATGGAGGACATTAAATTATTTATATTTCATCAGTTTTGGTGGTCATTACGTAGAATGTAAATAGCTATTAAGAAAACAAATCCTTGTTGTTTAAATCAAAAATCCGTCAGGAGTATTTGATAGTTGCTATCGTGTGCAGTGAAACTCGTATCAAATATAGCAACGACACCCCTGCAGATAAATCATATAACATTGCTGTTTAAGAAATGTAGAAAACACACACACACACACACACACACACACACACACACACACACACACACACACACACACACACACACACACACACACGACTACGGCAACAATATTTTCCCACAGGATCGTCAACAAATCCACACGCCCTAAAACAGTCTTCCGCACCTCCACGTCCTGGCAGCTGGCCCCGTTGAGACAGGGGCGACTGGAGCAGGGCAGGACTCGGTCCTGACACAGCTGTCCCGTGAAACCCTGGGGACAGCAGCATCTGCCCTGGAAGCACGTGCCTCCGTTCAGACAGCCCAGGCCTGGCAATGCGCACTCGGGGTCATACAGGGGCTCCACCAGCCTCTCTGCACATCCGTCCCCTCCCCAGCCGTTCCTGCAGCGCTGCTCCCCCGTGCTTGGGTGGCAGTAGTAGTGGCCTGTAGGAACATTGAACGTCATGGAGACTCGGTATATATATGATTAAATGATTGTATGTGTATTCATTGGTTGGTTGTTCTCTCCTGTATTCTTGAGTTAGTTTACATTTTGTTCACACATTACTTCTTTTACTTTGGTTTATCAGGCAGGGAGGCAGTTGTTCTTGTTTTGTGTATTCATGGGTCTGTCGATCATTCCGTTGTTTGTTCATGCTTTCATGTACATGTTAATCTTCTTGTGTGTCATTATTATTTCATTATTCAATTCCTCCAAAGTCATTTATTCACTGATCAAAACACTAAAATTCTTCGAATCGGTAAGGCAGATTCACATTTACGCTACAGCCTATGACTGAACAGACAATGAAGAGACCTCCCCTTCATCATAACAATTATCAAGTAATACGGTAAGATAGCAGAACGTCAAATCTGTCGAAATGAAAAGAACAACTTCTGTGTATCTTTGACTCCAAGAAGTAAATACGCAGGTGAAAAGGAGGGAAAAGAACATGGCTGAGCTGACGAGGAGTCACTTGGGAGAATCAAGGGAGATAAAAGCGTAGCAGCGCAAGAGTTACCTACCCTGACAATCGTTTCTAGCCCGACAGGTGACGCTACACTGTGGGCCGTAGGTGTAGGCGGGACAGCCAGGGGCGCCAGAGGGCTGCACGGTCACAGCCTCCATCTCCTCGCACAGCCTGCACAGGACAAGGACGTGCGTGTAGGCAATGAGCAAGGCAAACACTCATTACAAGTCACACGTTCTCTTGAGTGGCAGGCAAATTAGCTAGTTGCACTGTAATCGCAGAATGGATATCGAACGAATACGATGCTACTCCATTGACCTGCAAATGCATTGCCGTTGTGGTTGTTATGATGGTAATATAAATCTTGGGGATTGTTTTCCTAGCGTCATGGTAAATGGATATCTTACACAAAAGGTAGCATTTCAAAAAGGCGTAAGATGCATTCGAAAGCGAGTAATTTCAATCAATATCATACTCATTCCCGACCTTCTTTGAAGTATGTAAGCAGACTCACCTGCCCCTATAGCCGTCGGGACAGAGACAGACTGCCCCGGCGCCCGCAAGTCCCTCCACGCAGGTGGCGCCACTTTGGCAAGGGTTGTTGTCGCAGGGATTCGGAGCACGGGTGATGACGGGCTCCGGCAGCTGAATGTCGCACTGCTTGCCTGCCCAGCCTGTCTGACAGTCACAGCGGTAGTCGTTCACCAGGTCCACGCATGCGCCGCGCAGGCAAGGGTTACTGGCGCACTCCACGATCTCGATGTGGCAGAGACTTCCGGTCCAGCCGGGGGGACAGCAGCAGGTGTTGTTGGCACAGACGCCACCATTGAGACAGACGCTGTTCGGACATGGCGTCTGAAGCACAAAATCAGCAGTAAGGCACACTCCTGATAAACGCTTTACCTACGAGCAAAGGGAAAGTAAACTTTCCAGCTGCTAGCCCTCGCCAAAATCAGAGCTCAACCCGTGTATTGCAGTGGTCTTCAGTACCTGAGCAAGTGAGATGATCCCTAACCAGAACCAGATAGGCAGACATGTAAGTAACGCAACTGGACAGGCAGGATCTGTCCGATATATCTACTTTGAGCATCACGCTAGCAGTCGATTCAGACAGTCAAATACGCTTGAAGAGTTCAAAGAGTCAGAAGTCTTGTTACTATTTTTAAAAGTCTTTGAATTGTCTGCAGTCTAGGCCTTTCCGTTACCTCAGTCATCAGAAACTGAGGCGGAAATGTAGCAGCAGCACGGTCTGATGAAAGGCTGTGACAATATTGCCGTTTAAATCCTAAACTGTGTTGTGGACATGAACATGCACGATGAACTAACGTTGTCTGTCTGTTCATCTGCACTGTTAAGCCCTGCCTTAATAGCCCGACTGTCAGACGGGCAAACGGGCGTTTGGGGTTCTCGCCGAAACTGCGTTTGTTCTTAATAGAGCGCGCCGTCTGACTCCAAACGTCGGTTCGCCCGTCTGACAGTCGGGCTATTAAGTTATAAGGCCTAACTTAATTGCTTGTCGTTCGGATGGTGTCGGCGAACTTGACGGAGGTGACGACTCAGATTGTTGTCATGGAGCTGGAGGTCACGGAAGAGAAACTGTGGCGTACTTGGTGAGGGTCTGTGCTCTCAGATTGCTGTCTAGTATCATATAAACCGATGTGTGTGAGCTATTATTTTCTATACAACATCTGATGCAAAGAGGATCATAGATGCATACATGTATATTCTTATTCTTATCTTTGATTCTGGTCGAAATCCTTCTGGTCGAAACTATACTCTATAGCAGTCGTCGCCAATGCGAGTACTCATTCTTATTGTAAAAGTATGGTTTATATAGCGATTTATCGGCCAAACCAAGTTGTCAAACCGCTCCCCCCTTCTCACGCAGTCCCCCAGTCTTCATTGTCGTCGCCAACCGGGCGTTGTTGTTATTTTAATAGAGGCGAACGCACAGCGTCAGCGAGAGAGTTGAGAGTTCACGCGTACAACAGATTTCCTCTGACTGTGGAGCGTAGTCGAGTCTAACCTTGGCTGTATTTCGATGACCTTCTTTTGCTGTGTGTTACATCGAATTTTGCATTGAAATTGAAGTATGCGTTGTAAATTTGCTGTTTTCTTGACTAAATTACTCAGTCTTGTTGATACGAGCCCAGCCAAGCTTCGCGCACTTCTATTTATAGGCCTAGCTGACGCGCGGACCTCACCGACACCAGGAAAGATTATAAATACATTGTGATTGTTGTCCTTGAACCTGCCTTCGGCTGGTCCACACAGAGGGCGAGTCGACCTCCATTCCAGTTGTAAAATGTGAGCGCTTTCACAACCTAACGATGCAATCAACATACAGCTGTGATAAATTAATGCTGTTCATGGCTTATATTTTCTTTGGATGGGTTTTGAGTATCAACAGATACAGCGTATTCTGGTCGAACCGTAGATTATATCCGCCATTTTAATTGTGGAAACAGTCGCGAGAAGCCAACAAAACCTCCTCCGAAGAAGAAGATTCGGTTTCTCAGCCAATGAGGAGCGAGCTCCCATAACATGTGCTGCAAGCAATTTTTTGCCAGACACCTTCTCGCAGACAGAGAGCGAGCTAGCTGTCGGGGCATTCGGCGCGCACGGAGCACGGGCAGTTGAGGGCGAGCCCAGTTCTCGCCGCACGAGTGGCACGGGCGACAGCTGCACGGGCCTGTCGCCGTGCAACCGTTTGGGCTATTAAGGCAGGGCTTTAGAAATCTTGCAATATCCTCGCACCTCCCCCCCCCCCCCTTCCTCTTCTTTTTCCCCATCTTCTCATCCTCTTCCATTAAATTCCTAGACTTCTTTGTTCACTTTGAGTTGTCCAGCTACTACTTTCCATACCAAATAAGAGATACAATGTACCAGATTATCGTGTTCACTAAGTGTAAGAATGAAGTAGATTTTTCCAGCTCACCTGGTGCACAGCGAAAGGATCTCTGACGTCACAGTTAGGGCCAGTCCAGCCAAACCTGCACACCCTGGCGCCCGAGTCGGGGTGGCAGTCCCACTGTCCCGCCACGCAGTCGTCCCCTGGTCTGCAGAAGACCTCGCACCGTGGCCCGTAATAGTTAGGGGGACACACAGGGCGCCCCGAGGCCAGCAGCTCGCACTCCCTCCCTCTGTACTTCTGGGGGCACAGGCACAGGAACCTGGGACAAACAGCAAGAAGAGGGCATGAGAGAGTATGTTTGCAGTAGAAGTGAGGCGGAGTGCGGGGGTGGGGGTGGGGTTGGGGTGGGAGGAGAGGCATAAAGAAAGGGAGGGATGGAAGAAGAAGAAGAAGAAGAAGAAGAAGAAGAAGAAGAAGAAGAAGAAGAAGAAGAAGAAGAAGAAGAAGAAGAAGAAGAAGAAGAAGAAGAAGGAAGAAGAAGAAGGAAGAAGAAGAAGGAAGAAGAAGAAGGAAGAAGAAGAAGAAGGAAGAAGAAGAAGGAAGAAGAAGAAGGAAGAAGAAGAAGGAAGAAGAAGAAGGAAGAAGAAAAGAAGGAAGAAGAAAAGAAGGAAGAAGAAAAGAAGGAAGAAGAAAAGAAGGAAGAAGAAAAGGAGGAAGAAGAAAAGGAGGAAGAAGAAAAGGAGGAAGAAGAAAAGAAGGAAGAAGAAAAGAAGGAAGAAGAAAAGATGGAAGAAGAAAAGAAGGAAGAAGAAAAGAAGGAAGAAGAAAAGAAGGAAGAAGAAAGAAGAAGAAGAAAGAAGAAGAAAGAAGAAGAAAGAAGAAGAAAGAAGAAGAAAGAAGAAGAAGAGAAGAAGAAGAAGAAGAAGAAGGAAGAAGAAGGAAGAAGAAGGAAGAAGAAGGAAGAAGAAGGAGAGAAGGAGGAGGAAGGAGGAGGAAGGAGGAGGAAGGAGGAGGAAGGAGGAGGAAGGAGGAGAAAGGAGGAGGAAGGAGGAGAAAGGAGGAGGAAGGAGGAGAAGAGGAGGAGGAAGGAGGAGAAGGAGGAGGAAGGAGGAAGAAGGAGGAAGAAGGAGGAAGAAGAAGGAAGGAAGAAGGAAGGAAGAAGGAAGGAAGAAGGAAGGAAGAAGGAAGGAAGAAGGAAGGAAGAAGGAAGGAAGAAGGAAGGAAGAAGGAAGGAAGAAGGAAGGAAGAAGGAAGGAAGAAGGAAGGAAGAAGGAAGGAAGAAGGAAGGAAGAAGGAAGGAAGAAGGAAGGAAGAAGGAAGGAAGAAGGAAGGAAGAAGGAAGGAAGAAGGAAGGAAGGAAGAAGGAAGGAAGAAGGAAGGAAGAAGGAAGGAAGAAGGAAGGAAGAAGGAAGGAAGAACGAAGGAAGAACGAAGGAAGAAGGAAGAAAAAGGAAGGAAGAAGGAAGGAAGAAGGAAGGAAGAAGGAAGGAAGGAAGAAAGAAGGAAGGAAGAAGGAAGGAAGAAGGAAGGAAGAAGGAAGGAAGAAGGAAGAAAGAAGGAAGAAAGAAGAAAGAAAGAAGAAAGAAAGAAGAAAGAAAGAAGAAAGAAAGAAGAAAGAAAGAAGAAAGAAAGAAGAAAGAAGGAAGAAAGAAGGAAGAAAGAAGGAAGAAAGAAGGAAGAAAGAAGGAAGAAAGAAGGAAGGAAGAAAGAAGGAAGAAGGAAGAAAGAAGGAAGGAAGAAGGAAGAAAGAAGGAAGAAAGAAGAAAGAAAGAAGAAAGAAAGAAGAAAGAAAGAAGAAAGAAAGAAGAAAGAAAGAAGAAAGAAAGAAGAAAGAAAGAAGGAAGAAGGAGGAGGAAAAGGAGGAGGAGGAGGAGGAGGAGGAGGAGGAGGAGGAGGAGGAGGAGGAGGAGGAGGAGGAGGACGAGGAGGACGAGGAGGAGGAGGACGAGGAGGAGGAGAAGGAGGAGCAGGAGCAGGAGGAGGAGGAGCAGGAGGAGGAGGAGCAGGAGGAGGAGGAGGAGGAGGAGGAGGAGCAGGAGCAGGAGCAGGAGCAGGAGCAGGAGCAGGAGCAGGAGCAGCAATAGCAGCAGAAAGAGGAGGAGCAGGAGGAGAAGGAGGAGTATAAGGAGCAGGAGGAGGAGGAGCAGCAGCAGCAGAAGAGGTGGAGCAGGGGGGAAGGAGCAGGAGGAGGAGGAGGAGGAGCAATAGGAGGAGGAGCAGGAGGAGGAGCAGGAGGAGGAGCAGGAGCAGGAGGAGGAGCAGGAGCAAGAGGAGGAGGAGGAGCAGGAGGAGGAGAAGAAGAAAAAGAGAGAGAGAGAGAGATTACAGGATTAGATTTTCATAAGAAAGTAACGTTTACCCCTATCAAAATTCCAAAACACAAACAGCTTCAACCGTCGTGAGAGATTGACTATGCCAACGGCTGTCTTTGGGGCCTCCCTGTCCAGCAGCTCGACCGACTCCAGCGTGTTCTGAACACGGCGGCAAGGATTGTGTCTAGGACCAAGAAGACCGACCACATCACTCCAGTCCTCCGCAAGCTCCATTGGCTCCCAGTCATAAAGAGAGTGGACCACAAGGTGCTCTCCCTGTGCTATAAGCGTGTGCACGATCCAACTTTCCCCCAGTACCTCAGAGACATCATCCCTCTCCACAACCCCCCCAGATGTCTTCGCTCTGCTTCCCAGTCACTGCTGGCTCCACCCAGTAGGGCCGGCCACATAGGGAAGCGCTTGGGTCGCCGCTCGTTCTCCTACTGTGGTCCGACCCTGTGGAATGCGCTCCCCCAGAACATGCGAGAAGCGAAGTCACTAGAGGACTTCAAGACACTCTGAAGACTCACCTTTTCTGACTTGGGATCTGTGTTAATAGTCTTAAATGAAAGGACATACCTGATTGAAAGACTGTGCACCAGTCTCTGTTTTGTTAACTTTTTCTCCCTTCCCCCTAATCTCCTGCGCCTTGAGCATGCTGCCAGCATGGATATGTGCGCCATACAAGTGGACATCATCATCATCATCATCATCATCATCATCATCATCATCATCATTATCAGAAACTCCCAAACGATTCTGCTTTGAATAGGCTTAGACAGACTATACTACTGTGATGGCGAGCAGCCAGAACGCATTGTGGTCACTTTTTCTGATGCGTCACCATCAGTTTTGTACTGATTTGATCATATTACGCACCCATAAATCACAAGAAAATAAATCCAGGAAATCTCGTCTGACCCTAACCAAACTATCAAATTGAATAACAGTGCAAAACCCTGGAGTCAAAAGCATTAGATAGGTTTTTTCTTCATTCAACCACCACCCCACCCCAACCACCCCCCCGCCATAATCTTAATTTTTGATAACAAGTCATATAACGTCTTCGTTGATACACATGAACGATAAGGTCAATCACCTGTCGAAATCGAAGTCGTTGATGCAGAAGCCGCCGTTGTGGCAAGGCTGGGAGGCGCAGAAGTCCTGCTGAGCACGGTCCTGGCATCGGGAGCCCGAAAATCCTGCGGGGCAGCAGCAGGCACCCTGGAAGCACTGGCCGCCATTTTGGCAGGGGCAGAGCGGGTCCTGAAGGACGGCCTGGGTACAGTTCTGGCCCTGCCACCCTGTCCTGCAGAGTCTCGCCCCTGTGTTTCTGTCGCACGTGTAGTGGCCCCCACAGTCGTCACGCTCCTCGCACCGCACCGTGCAGCCTGGCCCGTAAACGTTCGTGGGGCACGCTGCGTGGAGAGAGGGACAGGAGTGAGTGGAGTGGAGGGGTGGGGATGAGAAGGACAGGAGTGAGTGGAGTGGAGGAGGTGGAGGTGAGAGGACAGGAGTGAGTGGAGTGGAGGAGGTGGAGGTGAGAAGGACAGGAATGAGTGGAGTGGAGGAGGTGGAGGTGAGAAGGAAAGGAGTGAGTGGAGTGGAGGAGGTGGAGGTGAGAAGGACAGGAGTGAGTGGACTGCAGGAGGTGGGAGTGAGAGGGACAGGAGTGAGTGGAGTGGAGGAGGTGGAGGTGAGAAGGACAGGAGTGAGTGGAGTGGAGGAGGTGAGGGTGAGAGGGACAGGAGTGAGTGGAGTGGAGGAGGTGGAGGTGAGAAGGACAGGAGTGAGTGGAGTGGAGGAGGTGGGAGTGAGAGGGACAGGAGTGAGTGGAGTGGAGGAGGTGGAGGTGAGAAGGACAGGAGTGAGTGGAGTGGAGGAGGTGAGAGTGAGAGGGACAGGAGTGAGTGGAGTGGAGGAGGTGGGGTGAGAAGGACAGGAGTGAGTGGAGTGGAGGAGGTGGAGGTGAGAAGGACAGGAGTGAGTGGAGTGGAGGAGGTGCGGGTGAGAAGGACAGGAGTGAGTGGAGTGGAGGAGGTGGTAGTGAGAGGGACAGGAGTGAGTGGAGTGGAAGAGGTGGGAGAAAGAGGGACAGGAGTGAGTAGAGTGGAGGAGGTGCGGGTGAGAAGGACAGGAGTGAGTGGAGTGGAGGAGGTGGTAGTGAGAGGGACAGGAGTGAGTGGACTGGAGGAGGTGAGAGTGAGAGGGACAGGAGTGAGTGGAGTGGAGGAGGTGGGAGTGAGAGGGACAGGAGTGAGTGGAGTGGAGGAGGTGGTAGTGAGAGGGACAGGAGTGAGTGGAGTGGAGGAGGTGGGAGTGAGAGGGACAGGAGTGAGTGGAGTGGAGGGGGTGGGGGTGAGAGGGACAGGGGTCAGTGGAGTGGAGGAGGCGGG
>JAWQFJ010002497.1:121885-145442 GCA_034096865.1 Theodoxus fluviatilis | reverse complement strand
CATGTCTGTGAGATGCGTGCGGGAAATACAACGAAGCTGGCAGGCCACCACATCTGATTGGTGTAAATAGTTAAATAAATGTAAATCCCAACAAAAATACTCATAATTTGTATTTATTTACACTTATTAAATGCGGTGGCCGGTCAGCTTAGCCTTATGGCCCTCCAGCTTCACTTTCCCGCACCCCTCTCCTTTGTTTGAGGAGACCACTAGTCACACGTGTGGCCCGTTATCGAAGTGCAACCGTGTTTTGCGCAGAAGGGAATATTATGCGTCACACTCTTTACTGATACTAGTGTCGTAGTGATAGTGATAAACCACTGGTTTGCAGTAGGCACGAGATGACATGCAAATAGTCAAACCTGGGTGGTGGTAGCTGCATCGAGATTTCAACCCACAGTGTCAAAACTCCGCAGATACGTGTGACGATACAGGTCAGAAAAGTCGTGGATCTCTACTACACACCTGACGCCTCTCCGCTTAAATTTCGTATTTCCCGCGGAGAGCACTACTAACAAATGCTGCAGCTAAACATGGCGTCTCTCTCGGCGTGCAGTCCGGTCGAAACTGGATTGAGATCAGAGAGGCGTTTCGGCTTGTAACCAGAATAATCAGGATCAGCTCGGGGAACACCCTTTGCATTTCCAGGGGCGCGCTTTCTCGACCAATCAAACGGCGCCAGCATTGTGTGAGCTAACTATGGCTCCAGAGGCGAAGTAGGTCAAGCCATATAATCCTGGTTGGATGTAGTAACGTCTGGGTTGTGTATGAAGATAAAATTTAATCAGACGTCAACTCGGTTACTACAATCTATATTACACTAAGATGAAAATCACGTACAAAAGGTAAGGCTAAAAGTCAGTCTGGACGATCCGCGCATGTACGTTGTTCACTTACTGCTCCTGCTAGATGTGAACACCAGTTTGAATGTTGCGAGGAGTCGATTGAAGGTAGTTTTCATTATGAGTGGTAAGAACTCCCGATAGCCATACGCTTCCGTCACGATGTACCATGAGTAATTTGAAAGTCAGACTAACCACACCGTGGTGCCTTGCGATGTGTGGACGTAGCCTAATGAACTGAGCCGGAATGAAACTTCTGCGCGTTCACGCACGGCGGCGTCTATGGGCTGCGCGCCAGAAATAGAACCAAGGGAGGTAAATCACCGTAATGTGCCGGAAGTGGTCGATTTGTGTAGGAGCGACAAAGGAGCGGGAATTGATGCTCCAGGGAACAAAAAAAATCGTCATGACCTTTCAGTCTGCATTGGAATTTGCTTGCGAACTATCGCAGCACTTTAACATGACGAGGAAAATATGAATTGAGGATTCCACGAGTGATGCGGATCAGTTGAAACCGCTCGCGTGAGTACGTTAAAAATATCGGCTTCCATCTTCTCTTGTGGATCATACTTCCCGTCCAGTTTCCTGCAGCTGTAGATCGCCTTTCCAACTTTGATCACATGATCGAACCACCACGAACGCTCACTCCTGCATCAATGTTGTCGTACTGTTGTTGTCTTGTGATAAATTGTACGTGATTTGTGTTCCCTCAATCCACTTTAATTTAAGCGAGAATGCAGTTGGTTTATCCTACTGTCACATGTGCTTGCTATGTGTATTTGTAGCCCGCCTTCACAGGCACAGCTACTTTACAGCATAGCTTAGCAAGGCTTGACCTGTCCTGTATGCTGTGCCCGAGCGTCCCTCGAATGAGAGATCCCCGTTTCAGTTTGTAGAACTGATAGAGCTGGGCATTTGAATTTTGCCGTGTACCGTGTACTTGTACGTGCGTTACTGCGTACACAAGCATGTGTACGTGCGGTATAATTGCAAACCTACGTTCCGTAACGTGTCCCTGCGGTCGTGCAAGCGTATGAAATAGCTTGTGCGCGAAAGCGCGCGTCTTCGTGTATGCAGTGTGTGCGTGTGCGCGTCTGTGTGTGTGCGTGTGTGTGTGCGCGTGCGTGTATGTGTGCGTGCCTGTGATGATGTGTGTATGTGTGTGTGTGCGCGCACACATAGTAAGTTCATTTTGCCTTTCACGAGAGGATTATTTGACTGAGTAATTCCGATCACTAATTTTAACGTTCCAGAAAATTTAAATAGTGATTAGCAGCAGGAGCACTCGTATCCATGTGTCAATTTACACACATCTCCTTTGACGATGAGACTGCAGTGAAGAGAACTACACTGAGCTGATCCATCCTAAGTTTGGTAATGGAGCCCTTTGCATGCAGCTGGCAACTTGCACCCCATGTTGCCAAGATGGCTTAACAACTGCTAGTTAGGCCAACATGCTTGGACAGTCATACAGCCTTGGCAGAATGCACTCTTCAACCACCTCCTGCCATCATCCCCCCCTCCCCCCCCCCCCCCCCCCCCCCCCCCCCCCCCTCCCCTGTCTGTGGTGTGTGTGTGTGTGTGTGTGTGTGTGAGAGAGAGAGAGAGAGAGAGAGAGAGAGAGAGAGAGAGAGAGAGAGAGAGAGAGAGAGAGAGAGAGAGAGAGCATGAAATGAAGGGGAAGGAGAATATAAAATCAAGCTTACAATAAGAATCTGTATTTAAACTTTGCATGTCCAGCTCAGTAGTAGATGGTATCATCACCATCATCATCATTATATTATTTAACAAAATAAAGGAAATTATTGGGAGAATGCGATGGCAGTATTTCATTTATCTAATGTTATGATTTTTTTCCCTTCTGTTTTCAGAGTGGAAAGATGAGTACATATGAGCCCCTTTTTTTTTTTTTTTTTTTTCAAAAAAATGGGTTTGGGGGGGGGAGTAAGAAAAAACTTATTTGAAAATATTTAAGTATTTCCATCTGTTGTGATATGTCTTTTTTTTAATAGGCTGTCTTTGTGCAGTGAGAGAGACAGAGTGTCTGGAGAGCATAATTTTATGCATTTAGTTTTTACCATAGGGGCAGTGCTGACATTTTTTCTTCTTTCTGTGCACTCAAAATACATTGCAACGAAAAGAAACTAGCTACACAGCATTTTTGTAAGTTTTGCAGAATTCACACAAATGTCACTTTTTGACAAATTGTTCGATGCAAGAAATTAATCATCCAGATTTTTCCTGTCCCAGGGATTGAACCACAGCACTGCTCCTTAGACCTGGCACATAATCAAACGCCAAGCCAAAGCTTGTACGCTGAAATCCACTTGACTATAGACAGGGTCTGATGGGCAAGTAGAGGTTGAGGAGCTGACTATGCACTCATGCAGGAGGGGAGACTACTGGAAATGGGGCTGCAAAAAAAAAAGGTCTTAAAAGGAGCTTTCTCAAAGCCATGTTTACTATTGAAATGTCAAGTGTTTAATGTTATAATGCTGTATGAAAGATAAACATTAGTACCATTAAAAGGGGGTGGGGGAGAGAGTAAGGCGAAATAACTATTTTCTTAATTTGTGTGGATTTTCAGATCTCTGCAAATTTTGTTTTTATTTTGTGTGGATTTTTTGATCTCTGCAAATTTGTACTGTCAAACCAACATACTAGCAAAAGCTGGCCATTATTAGCATGAAATGTGCCTCAAAATGCAAAAAAAAACAAAAACTTGTAAAACCACACAATCAGCAGGAGTTGGTTGGATTAAAAGCAGGTCATAATTCCCCTTGCTATAGTATTCACCTCTTACAAAACCAGTAGGGAGACACGTTTGTCAGGTCTTACCCCCAGCCCTTCCAGAGAGAAGATTCAGGGAAAGTATTGGCGAAAGAACTAATTCATGTCTCACATAAATTTGCGAGAGAGCTCTCCCATCATACCAGCCCTACTGTCACTGCCATATCCCCCTGTAAGTGTAAGTTGAAATATGAATAAAAGGCTGTGAGATAAATTTGGCAAATTTACAGCCAACGCCATTGATTGATTTTTTAAAAACTTTTTTATCATACCCTGCTGTGAAATGCTAATAATAAACAGCAAGATTTTGTATGACAGATTTGTATTTGACAAATATAAGAGTCAACTGCACACATAATGTAGAGTTAGTGTTCTTGTTACTAAATTTAGCCTTCCATGGAGGATTGTCCTGCAGGAGAATTCTCTCTGATAAGCACACGGAGTGACTGAGTGCAGACTACAGGCATTAACATGTCTCTCTTGGACCAAAGTCTCAGAAGGGAGAATTGTACTTGTAGCAAATGCATCACACCAATGCAGTTGTGCTACACAGGCACCCATTATTGCCATAATCACAACCATGTGATTCTCAATCTTACAAGACTGAATTGATCACACCCAAACACACACGCACATGCGAATACACGGGCGTTCACACACTGACTCGCACGCACGCACACACACACACACACACACACACACACACACACACACACACACACACACACACACACACACACACACACACACACACACATGTGCAGAGTCTGAAAAGAAAAGAAAAAAAAATCAAAGTTGGGCCTACCTGATGACACTATTTTCGTTGCCATGTTGTTGTTGACCTTATCCCTTTGAGAAGAGGAATGGTGGCAGTGTTTTTGACTCACATGCGAAGCAAAAGGGAGTCTATGTACTCACCCTTTTCGGGCGTCCGGGCGTCCGAAAACTTTAACGTTGGATTTTTCTCGGAGACTATTAAGTCTATCAATACCAAATGTGGCATGATGGTGTATGATGACAAGGCCTCAAAAAACATACATAGTGACTTGTCCTTGCTTCAAGGTCAAGGTCACAGGAGCTCTTCAAAGTTGGATTGTATACATATTTTGAAGTGACCCTGACCCTGAACTATGGAAGATAACTGTTTCAAACTTAATAATTATGTGGGGCACATGTTATACTTTCATCATGAGACACATTTGGTCACATATCATCAAGGTCAAGGTCACTTTGACCCTTATGAAATGTGACCAAAATGGGGTAGTGAAC
The DNA here is from genome assembly GCA_034096865.1 of Theodoxus fluviatilis. NCBI lineage: Eukaryota > Metazoa > Mollusca > Gastropoda > Cycloneritida > Neritidae > Theodoxus > Theodoxus fluviatilis. The sequence continues at coordinate 140,541 of JAWQFJ010002497.1, read as the reverse complement.
CACTAAAAGTGACCATATCTCATAGTAGAAAGTGCCAATAAGCACCATTGTGCTTCCTATGTCTTGAATTAACAGCTTTGTGTTGCATGACCTTGACCTTGGGTCAAGGTCACATGTATTTTGGTAGGAAAATGTGTAAAGCATTTCTTAGTGTATGACCTGAAGGTCAAGGTCATATAAAGGTCAAGGTCAAGCATGTGAATCGTATGGGCTTTGCCCTTCTTGTTTATAAATATATAAAGAAAAATATTTTTCTACACATTGGCATTATTGCCAATACAAGGCAAGGAAAATATTTTTTTCACAGGTCAAAACATACTTTGAGGTAAATGTATTCAAGCGCAGTAAAATTTTACATCCCTGACATGCATTTCTGGAAAACCATGAGACTGACCCAGATTACTGATTCAGAATAGTTTATTGTCTCCCAGGTGGAGAAAATCACTGCCCCCCACAGCGCATGTCTGTGTGTGGTGCCGAGTTGCTTGCTAGAGTTAGGGCTGCTCTCCTGCTGGCAGGTCATGTATGGAGTCTTCAGGCCCAGTGTTGGGCCAGTTCAGCTCACAGAGGACTTCTGGAGAGAATTTATTCATAAAATGTGTATAGCTTTCAGAAGATCTTTTACAGACACCATCATGTTTTGTAAACCTGTGAATATCTGTAACATGTAAAAAACAAACAAAAAACTAGCAGTATTGGTTTTCTGCCAGTAAACAGCACAAGGTATTTACATGGTTGAGAAAAAACTATCTAAATGGCATTGCATACACATACACAAACATGCATGCAGGCATGCACATGTACACACCCACAAAACAAACATGCAGGCGCACACACTCAAACACACACACACACACAGAGCCGCACACAGTATTTTACTAGTTGTAATCCTAGTGAGACCCTATCACTGCACACGTCAGTGATGCGGACACGCGTGGTGGCAGAGAGCGAAAGCAAGGTGGAGTTCATGCCCACCTCTCCTTCCCGCAGTTCATCGATCGCTGCAAGGAGATTGTGCCGAACGACCAAAAGTTGCTACGCTTCATCATCAAGCGCTACAATGACTGCCCCAACGACCTGCGCATCTCCACTCAAATGCAGGACCTCCTCCACCAATACCTGGACAAGATCACCAGGGATAGGGCCAATATCTTCCTCCACATCCAAGTGAGTCACCATTGTCCCCTGCACAGTGATTTAGGGTAGTGGGATGGGTGGGTGGAAGAATTGAGGGAGGGAAGGAGGGATGTGTACATGGATGGAGAGATGGATGGGTAGGCAGATGGGTTGGAAGATGAGATACTGTGGAAAATGTAAAGGTGCATGGATGGGTGGATGGAAAGTTAAATGAATTATGATGAATAGATGGATAACCAGCAAAGGGGGATGGATGGGTAGTGAAGATGGATGGAAGGATGATGGATGGATGAATAAGAAAATTATGTATAGATGAGAGGATGGATGGACAAAAGGGATTGATAATTTGGTGAATGGGAGAGGTGAGGATGGTTGATGGGAGAGAATGTTAATATGAATCATTGAATGGATGGATGATAAGATGATGGATGAATATTTGAATGAGTACATGGCACATCGTAGGATAGTTGATAGTCCTGAGTGAGAAATTTTTGAATATATAATTGAAAGGATGGATAGATGAATGGATAGATGGGGAGATGGATGATTATGATGGATAGATATGGAGATGGATGATTATGATGGATGGATGGGGAGATCTGGATGATTATGATGGAGAGATGGGGAGATGGATGATTATGATGGATAGATGGGGAGATGGATGATTATGATGGATAGATGGGGAGATGGATGATTATGATGGATAGATGGGGAGATGGATGATTATGAATATGAAAATTATGATGGATAGAGGGGGAGATTTATGATGGATGGATGGGGAGATGGATCATTATGATGGATAGATGGGGAGATGGATGATTATGATGGATAGATGAGAAGACGGATGATTATGATGGATAGATGGGGAGATTTATGATGGATGGATGGGGAGATGGATGATTATGATGGATAGATGGGGAGATGGATGATTATGATGGATAGATGGGGAGATGGATGATTCTGATGGATACATGGGGAGATAGTTGATTATGATGGACAGATGGGGAGATGGATGATTATGATGGATAGATGGGGAGATGGATGATTATGATGGAGAGATGGGGAGATAGATGATTATGATGGATAGATGGAGAGATGGATGATTATGATGGATGGATGGGGAGATGGATGATTATGATGGATAGATAGGGAGATGGATGATTATGATGGATAGATGGGGAAATGGATGATTATGATGGATGGATGGGGAGATGGATGATTATGATGGATAGATGAGAAAATGGATGATTATGATGGATAGATGGGGAGATGGATGATTATGATGGATAGATGGGGAGATTTATGATGGAGAGATGGGGAGATGGATGGGGAGATTTATGATGGGGAGATGGATGATTATGATGGATAGATGGGGAGATGGATGGATGATTATGATGGGTAGATGGCTAGATGGATGGGGAGATTTATGATGGATAGATGGGGAGATGGATGATTTATATGATGGGGAGATGGATGATTATGATGGATAGATGGGGAGATGGATGATTATGATGGATAGATGGGGAGATGGATGATTATGATGGATGGATGGGGAGATGGATGATTATGATGGATAGATGGGGAGATGGATGATAATGATGGATAGATGGGGAGATGGATGATTATGATGGATAGATGGGGAGATGGATGATTATGATGGATAGATGGGGAGATGGATGGTTATGATGGATAGATTGGGAGATGGATGATTATGATGGATAGATGGGGAGATGGATGATTATGATGGAGAGATGGGGAGATGGATGATTATGATGGATAGATGGGGAGATGGATGATTATGATGGAGAGATGGGGAGATGGATGATTATGATGGATAGATGGGGAGATGGATGATTATGATGGATAGATGGGGAGATGGATGATTATGATGGATAGATGGGGAGATATTTGATTATGATGGATAGATGGGGAGATGGATGATTATGATGGATAGATGGGGAGATTTATGATGAATGGATGGGGAGATTTATGATGGATGGATGGAGAGATGGATGATTATGATGGATAGATGGGGAGATGGATGATTATGATGGATAGATGGGGAGATGGATGATTATGAAGGATAGATGGGGAGATGGATGATTATGATGAATAGATGGGGAGATGGATGATTATGATGGATAGATGGGGAGATGGATGATTATGATGGATAGATGGGGAGATTTATGATGGATAGATGGGAAGATGGATGATTATGATGGAGAGATGGGGAGATGGATGATTATGACGGATAGATGGGGAGATGGATGATAATGATGGATAGATGGGGAGATGGATGATTATGATGGAAAGATGGGGAGATGGATGATTATGATGGATAGATGGGGAGATTTATGATGGATAGATGGGGAGATGGATGATTATGATGGAGAGATGGGGAGATGGATGATTATGATGGATAGATGGGGAGATGGATGATTATGATGGATAGATGGGGAGATGGATGATTCAGGGATGAAACTTTTCCGCGGATCCGAGGATTTCCTCGGATTTGATGACCAATTTGGTCACTCTCGAGATTCGTGTAAATCCGTTGAGAAATGTTTTAGGGGGGGGGGTTAGGTTGAACCGCACCGGCTGATGGGTAGCCATTTTGATGCCTCGGCCAATCGTGCAAATCTGCTTAAAAGCACACGAAGCAGAAATCGGAAACTAGTCTGAACCAATGAAACGCTTCAAAAGAGAAGCCTCTGCCTATCATTTGCTCTGATTGGTCGCTTAACCCGTGCGCAATGCGTGATCGTGGCAGAATTGATGAACGGAAACAGCCGATGTTCCGGCTGTTGCCGAAACTAGCTTCGGCTCTTTTCGACATAAGGAACGCACGGCGTCTTTAGTATCAATCAACCAAGTGCAAGAATGCCGAGGAGGGATGCAAAGAAGTTTGCTACGCTGCATAAATTTGGGAAAAAGCCGAAGAAAAAAAGGAAGACAACGGTAGACTTGTCAACATCCTCCGGAGCGGAGAATTCGACAGTGATCGCTTCTGTTTCAATCGACACCGCACCACGTGCGAGCGGCGATTCAGCAGCTACCACTCTTGACTTGAGTCGATCAAAACTACGTCTCCAGGGCCCAGCTGTTTCGAGGTTGCTCGCCTCCTCATCGTCCGCTCAGAAACGAAGACATGGAGTGGAAACCGACTTATGTCCTGACTCCGGAGCTCGAGAATCGACAGCGCTTGCTTCTAGTTCTACTTGGACCGAAGATGCACCTCTCGCTAGTAGTGATTCGGCAACCTCCGCACTCACGTTTATCGAATCTGCTTCTGGCGCAGCTGATGTTGCGAAAGCAATCGCCTCCTCATCGTCAGAATCTGTCCCTACCAGTGCCAAGAAACTTCGTCGTTTCGAGAGCGAGACAAGAGAGCCAGTAGGTGATGACGAGAACGTGATCGTCAGCATGAGCATGATGAACAAGCTCGTCTCCGTGTTCCGCTGCCGAGATTGTGACCAGCCGTTAACAGTGACCAAAAATCAGTCGGCGATGTTTGGATCAGCGAGCAAGCTGAAAGTGTTCTGCTCAGCATGTGGGAACACCATTACGGCGGTCAGGACCTCACCGAAGACAGGTACTCTGCACAATGGCTATGACATCAACCGTCGTCTCGTCGTTGCTGCCACCTCCATTGGGATTGGGTTCACCCAACTGAGACGATGTTTCGCTCTCATGAACATGCCCCCACCCATGCATCTGAAGACATGGCAGCTCTACCAGAAGACGCTGCATTCAGGAGTTCATCGGGCTGCTGATAGGCACCTTCAGGAGGCAGCTGAACAGGTTCGACTGATGTACTTGCAGTTGAAAATTAGTCAGCCAACTCCAGAAGGACGTCTAGATATTACAGTTTCGTTCGATGGGAGCTGGCACAAGCGTAGAGGAACATCTCACAGTGGCATTGCTGCTGTCATCGAGATCTACAGTGGACTTTTTGTAGACTTTGTGAGATGTTAAGTTTCAGGAGTGATATGAATAAATGATGCGGAGGTAACACAACTTCAAATTTTTGGCATGATGTTGACAAGTGTTTGTACTGTACTAGTTGTTGAAAAAACTTCCTGGTGCACTTTTCACAAGGGATTTTTAAAAATAACCAATATTCAGACAGCTGATTTTGTCATGTAGGAAGTAATGTCTGAAAGTTTAGAATATAAATTATAGTTTTCAGCACCTTTCATAAGCAGATTTTGACATTTGCTCTTGTTGTCTGAATTTGTACTTGAATTGCTAGGAAATGCCTTCTCAGCACTTATAAATAGCATTAAAATTTTTCGGCGGGGGGCCCTGCCCCCCTGGACCCCCAGCGGGGCGTTGCCCCTGCACCCCACCGGGGCCTAGGCGGCCCCTGGGCCCCGGCCAAGTTTCCTCTTTTTTTTCCATTCGGTGTTTTCATCCCTGATGATTATGATGGAGAGATGGGGAAATGGATGATTATGATGGATAGATGGGGAGATGGATGATTATGATGGATAGTTGGGGAGATGGATGATTATGATGGATAGATGGGGAGATGGATGATTATGATGGATGGATGGGGAGATTTATAATGGATAGATGGGGAGATGGATGATAATGATGGATAGATGGGGAGATGGATGATTATGATGGAGAGATGGGGAGATTTATGATGGATGATTATGATGGATAGATGGGGAGATGGATGATTATGATGGAGAGATGGGGAGATGGATGATTATGATGGATAGATGGGGAGATGGATGATTATGATGGATAGATAGGGAGATGGATGATTATGATGGATAGATGGGGAGATGGATGATTATGATGGAGTGATGGGGAGATTTATGATGGATAGATGGGGAGATGGATGATTATGATGGAGTGATGGGGAGATGGATGATTATGATGGAGAGATAGATGGATGGGGAGATGGATGATTATGATGGATAGATGGGGAGATGGATGATAATGATGGATAGATGGGGAGATGGATGATTATGATGGACAGATGGGGAGATGGATGATTATGATGGATAGATGAGAAAATGGATGATTATGATGGATAGATGGGGAGATGGATGATTATGATGGATAGATGGGGAGATGGATGATTATGATGGATAGATGGGGAGATGGATGATTATGATGGATAGATGGGGAGATGGATGATTATGATGGATAGATGGGGAGATATTTGATTATGATGGATAGATGGGGAGATGGATGATTATGATGGATAGATGGGGAGATTTATGATGAATGGATGGGGAGATTTATGATGCATGGATGGAGAGATGGATGATTATGATGGATAGATGGGGAGATGGATGATTATGATGGATAGATGGGGAGATGGATGATTATGAAGGATAGATGGGGAGATGGATGATTATGATGAATAGATGGGGAGATGGATGATTATGATGGATAGATGGGGAGATGGATGATTATGATGGATAGATGGGGAGATTTATGATGGATAGATGGGAAGATGGATGATTATGATGGAGAGATGGGGAGATGGATGATTATGACGGATAGATGGGGAGATGGATGATAATGATGGATAGATGGGGAGATGGATGATTATGATGGAGAGATGGGGAGATGGATGATTATGATGGATAGATGGGGAGATTTATGATGGATAGATGGGGAGATGGATGATTATGATGGAGAGATGGGGAGATGGATGATTATGATGGATAGATGGGGAGATGGATGATTATGATGGATAGATGGGGAGATGGATGATTATGATGGAGAGATGGGGAAATGGATGATTATGATGGATAGATGGGGAGATGGATGATTATGATGGATAGTTGGGGAGATGGATGATTATGATGGATAGATGGGGAGATGGATGATTATGATGGATGGATGGGGAGATTTATAATGGATAGATGGGGAGATGGATGATAATGATGGATAGATGGGGAGATGGATGATTATGATGGAGAGATGGGGAGATTTATGATGGATGATTATGATGGATAGATGGGGAGATGGATGATTATGATGGAGAGATGGGGAGATGGATGATTATGATGGATAGATGGGGAGATGGATGATTATGATGGATAGATAGGGAGATGGATGATTATGATGGATAGATGGGGAGATGGATGATTATGATGGAGTGATGGGGAGATTTATGATGGATAGATGGGGAGATGGATGATTATGATGGAGTGATGGGGAGATGGATGATTATGATGGAGAGATAGATGGATGGGGAGATGGATGATTATGATGGATAGATGGGGAGATGGATGATAATGATGGATAGATGGGGAGATGGATGATTATGATGGACAGATGGGGAGATGGATGATTATGATGGATAGATGAGAAAATGGATGATTATGATGGATAGATGGGGAGATGGATGATTATGATGGATAGATGGGGAGATGGATGATTATGATGGATAGATGGGGAGATGGATGATTATGATGGATAGATGGGGAGATGGATGATTATGATGGATAGATGGGGAGATATTTGATTATGATGGATAGATGGGGAGATGGATGATTATGATGGATAGATGGGGAGATTTATGATGAATGGATGGGGAGATTTATGATGCATGGATGGAGAGATGGATGATTATGATGGATAGATGGGGAGATGGATGATTATGATGGATAGATGGGGAGATGGATGATTATGAAGGATAGATGGGGAGATGGATGATTATGATGAATAGATGGGGAGATGGATGATTATGATGGATAGATGGGGAGATGGATGATTATGATGGATAGATGGGGAGATTTATGATGGATAGATGGGAAGATGGATGATTATGATGGAGAGATGGGGAGATGGATGATTATGACGGATAGATGGGGAGATGGATGATAATGATGGATAGATGGGGAGATGGATGATTATGATGGAGAGATGGGGAGATTGATGATTATGATGGATAGATGGGGAGATTTATGATGGATAGATGGGGAGATGGATGATTATGATGGAGAGATGGGGAGATGGATGATTATGATGGATAGATGGGGAGATGGATGATTATGATGGATAGATGGGGAGATGGATGATTATGATGGACAGATGGGGAAATGGATGATTATGATGGATAGATGGGGAGATGGATGATTATGATGGATAGTTGGGGAGATGGATGATTATGATGGATAGATGGGGAGATGGATGATTATGATGGATGGATGGGGAGATTTATAATGGATAGATGGGGAGATGGATGATAATGATGGATAGATGGGGAGATGGATGATTATGATGGATAGATGGGGAGATTTATGATGGATGATTATGATGGATAGATGGGGAGATGGATGATTATGATGGAGAGATGGGGAGATGGATGATTATGATGGATAGATGGGGAGATGGATGATTATGATGGATAGATAGGGAGATGGATGATTATGATGGATAGATGGGGAGATGGATGATTATGATGGAGTGATGGGGAGATTTATGATGGATAGATGGGGAGATGGATGATAATGATGGATAGATGGGGAGATGGATGATTATGATGGAGAGATAGATGGATGGGGAGATGGATGATTATGATGGATAGATGGGGAGATGGATGATAATGATGGATAGATGGGGAGATGGATGATTATGATGGATAGATGGGGAGATGGATGATTATGATGGATAGATGGGGAGATGGATGATTATGATGGATAGATGAGAAAATGGATGATTATGATGGATACATGGGGAGATGGATGATTATGATAATAGATGGAGAGATGGATGATTATGATGGATAGATGGGGAGATGGATGATTATGATGGATAGATGGGGAGATGGATGATTATGATGGATAGATGGGGAGATTTATGATGGATAGATGGAGAGATGGATGATTATGATGGATAGATGGGGAGATAGATGATTATGATGGATAGATGGGGAGATGGATGGTTAGGATGGATAGATGGGGAGATGGATGATTATGATGGATAGATGAGGAGATGGATGATTATGATGGATAGATGGGGAGATGGATGGTTATGATGGATAGATGGGGAGATGGATGATTATGATGGATAGATGGGGAGATGGATGATTATGATGGATAGATGGGGAGATGGATGATTATGATGGAGAGATGGGGAGATGGATGATAATGATGGATAGATGGGGAGATGGATGATTATGATGGATAGATGGGGAGATGGATGATTATGATGGATAGATGGGGAGATGGATGATTATGATGGATAGATGGGGAGATGGATGATAATGATGGATAGATGGGGAGATGGATGATTATGATGGATAGATGGGGAGATGGATGATTATGATGGATGGATGGGGAGATTTATAATGGATAGATGGGGAGATGGATGATAATGATGGATAGATGGGGAGATGGATGATTATGATGGATAGATGGGGAGATTTATGATGGATGATTATGATGGATAGATGAGGAGATGGATGATTATGATGGAGAGATGGGGAGATGGATGATTATGATGGATAGATGGGGAGATGGATGATTATGATGGATAGATGGGGAGATGGATGATTATGATGGAGTGATGGGGAGATTTATGATGGATAGATGGGGAGATGGATGATAATGATGGATAGATGGGGAGATGGATGATTATGATGGAGAGATAGATGGATGGGGAGATGGATGATTATGATGGATAGATGGGGAGATGGATGATAATGATGGATAGATGGGGAGATGGATGATTATGATGGATAGATGGGGAGATGGATGATTATGATGGATAGATGGGGAGATGGATGATTATGATGGATAGATGAGAAAATGGATGATTATGATGGATACATGGGGAGATGGATGATTATGATAATAGATGGAGAGATGGATGATTATGATGGATAGATGGGGAGATGGATGATTATGATGGATAGATGGGGAGATGGATGATTATGATGGATAGATGGGGAGATTTATGATGGATAGATGGAGAGATGGATGATTATGATGGATAGATGGGGAGATAGATGATTATGATGGATAGATGGGGAGATGGATGGTTAGGATGGATAGATGGGGAGATGGATGATTATGATGGATAGATGAGGAGATGGATGATTATGATGGATAGATGGGGAGATGGATGGTTATGATGGATAGATGGGGAGATGGATGATTATGATGGATAGATGGGGAGATGGATGATTATGATGGATAGATGGGGAGATGGATGATTATGATGGAGAGATGGGGAGATGGATGATAATGATGGATAGATGGGGAGATGGATGATTATGATGGATAGATGGGGAGATGGATGATTATGATGGATAGATGGGGAGATGGATGATTATGATGGATAGATGGGGAGATGGATGATAATGATGGATAGATGGGGAGATGGATGATTATGATGGATAGATGGGGAGATGGATGATTATGATGGATAGATGGGGAGATGGATGATTATGATGGATAGATGGGGAGATGGATGATTATGATGGATAGATGGGGAGATGGATGATAATGATGGATAGATGGGGAGATGGATGATTATGATGGATAGATGGGGAGATTTATGATGGATAGATGGGGAGATGGATGATTATGATGGATAGATGGGGAGATGGATGATTATGATGGAGAGATGGGGAGATGGATGATTATGATGGATAGATGGGGAGATGGATGATTATGATTGATAGATGGGGAGATGGATGGGGAGATTTATGATGGATAGATGGGAAGATGGATGATTATGATGGATAGATGGGGAGATGGATGATTATGATGGATAGATGGGGAGATGGATGATTATGATGGATAGATGGGGAGATGGATGATTATGATGGATAGATGGGGAGATGGATGGGGAGATTTATGATGGATAGATGGGAAGATGGATGATTATGATGGATAGATGGGGAGATGGATGGTTATGATGGAGAGATGGGGAGATGGATGATTATGATTGATAGATGGGAAGATGGATGATTATGATGGATGATTATGATGGATAATTATGATGGATGATTATGATGGATGATTTAGATGGGGAGATGGATGATTATGATGGATAGATGGGGAGATGGATGATTATGATGGATGGATGGGGAGATGGATGATTATGATGGAGAGATGGGGAGATGGATGATTATGATGGAGAGATGGGGAGATGGATGATTATGATGGATAGATAGGGAGATGGATGATTATGATGGATAGATGGGGAGATGGATGATTATGATGGAGAGATGGGGAGATGGATGATTATGATGGATAGATGGGGAGATGGATGATTATGATGGATAGATGGGGAGATTTATGATGGATAGATAGGGAGATGGATGATTATGATGGATAGATGGGGAGATGGATGATTATGATGGATAGATGGGGAGATGGATGATTATGATGGATAGATGGGGAGATGGATGATTATGATGGATAGATGGGGAGATGGATGATTATGATGGATAGATGGGGAGATTTATGATGGATAGATGGGGAGATGGATGATTATGATGGATAGATGGGGAGATTTATGATGGATAGATAGGGAGATGGATGATTATGATGGATAGATGGGGAGATGGATGATTATGATGGATAGATGGTGTCAGGAGCTGCTAGGTGGTGGTGACGCTCCTGCCTCTGTATAAAGGGAAGCACTTCCTACCCCTGTGCTACTAGGGATGAGACGAACACGAGATAGAACACGAAAGCATAGGTAAACGAATAACAAAAGGGTTTAATACACATAGGAACACAAGAACCAATTACACATTCTGACTTCCCATCCACAATACAACTCGCAACCCTACATCTCCACTGCAAACATCCCAAACCCCTTCACTTCCGCCGCACAAATCCCAACACCCTTCACTCCACAGTTTAACTCCCACAGCACTTCACTTCCACAGTCCAAAACACTTCCTCTACACAGTTCAACTCACCTCACAATTCCCCTACACAGTCCCAATCACATCGCACTTCGCTGCACAAGTTCCAAAACAGTCCAACTCACTAACCACCTCCATGCCAAATCCCCAAACAGTCCAACTCACCAATCACTTCCCTTCCATGGTCTAAATCACTTCCTCTACACAGTCCAACTCCCATTACCATTCCCCTACACAGTCCAACGCAGTGCAAATCACATCACAATTCGCTGCACAAATCCCACACCAGTCCAACTCACCAATCACTTCCTTTCCACAGTACAACGCAGTTCAAATCACAGCACAATTCCACAAGTCAGCCAGAAACTTCCAGGCCAGAGAAATCCTAGACCAGAGCCACACAGGCCAGAACACAGCCTCTCAGGCCAATCAACTCCAGGCCAGGACCCAACTTTCCGGCCAAACAACTTCCGGCCAGAACACACACATTCGGCCAAATAACTTCAGGCCAGGACACAAACTTTCGGCCAAATAACTTCAGGCCAGGACACAATCTTCAGGCCATATAACTTCAGGCCAGGACACAAACTTTTGGCCAAATAACTTCAGGCCAGAACACAATCTTCCCGCCAGGGCCTGCAACAAACAAAACGACCAGAAACAGTAAACTCTCCCTAACACAATGCAATAACGCAACGTATGGAAAATACCCGACTTGGACGAATCACAAAACAACATCCACTCACCCTGCGACCCGGAGTATCAACTGGCCGGCCACCACACTGACCGGCCACTCCGCAAACTCTACTAAATAGGTTGACGACCAGACAAGCACGAGAAACATGAACATCCTCACTAGGAACAAGCCACACCTGAACCCATAATCGGCGAAATCGAAATCCGCATCAAAGAGCATGATAACAACCAGCAAACCCGTGCAGCCCGTGCCCACGCAACAAATCTCATCAACTCACCCCAGCAAAACCCGTGCCAAACACTGAACAGCCTAACCCCAAACTAAAAAGCGGACAACCCGTTTAAAGGCCCCAAAGCCCCACCCTATAAACTTATTTACAAAACACCTTTTAACTCCGAGTCGTGACAGAACCCCCCCCTAGGCTTAGACTCTCCCGTCTAAGTCGATCACCCAGAACGACTCGAGAAAATGTGTTCCAACATTTCCCTGGGACGCGCCGATAGACCATAGTGGAACCGTCTGTCCTTCCCTGCGACGACGTCTCCGTGGAGTCCCATCTTCCTCCTCCAAGTCCATCGCGTCCAGCCCTGTCCCTTCACCTAGTGGACCAAACTTCTGCTTCCTCTTCTTCCTCCTCCTACTCCACCTCCGGCCTGGACCCCTCCGAGTCCCGACCGAGCCGCGACCTCCACCTCCACACCTGGTCTCCACCACCCTCAAGGTAACCGGCCGTTGGGTGTCCCTAGCCCGAACCCGTGGTGCTTGCCGAAGCTGGCGCCGGCCGTGTGCCTCCTCCATCTCATTGCGCGGTGTCGGCAGCTCCTCGTTGTGCCTGGCAGCGACCATCTCCAGCTCCTTCTGCGCCTGCAGCTCCACCTTGGCGTGCCCCAGCTCCAAGGACAGCAGGCTCTGCGGGTGGCAGCCATCCCCTTGCAGCACCGCCAGTCCGTCTCGCAGTGTCTCCACACAATGCTTCTGCTCCGCCAGCGCCCGTTGCCCCTCTGTCAGCTGCGTCTGCAACTGCTGGCACCGAGCCTGAAGCCCCGCCACCTCCTGTTCTAGCGGGGACAGCTTCTGTATCTGCTCCTTCAGCTCCAACACCTTGTCCTTGGTACTGTGGAGCTGCCTGGCCATGGAATCTTTCTCCGCTTCAACCTGTGCCTGGCTCTGGGCAAGATCACTCTGCACCTCCTGTAGTCTCTCCTCCATCTGGCCACCCTGCAGACATGAACTCCGACCCCGAACGACCTCACTCTGCAGGCGCTGCTGGAAAGAGGATTCCAGCTCCAAACGCAGTCGCTGCACTTCCTGTGCCATGCGCGCGTCTGCCTGCTGCAGCAGTTCCTCCCGGCGTGCCACCTCTTCCCTCCGTACTTCCTTCAGCTGCTGATCCAGCTTGTTTCTCTCTGCCTTGTAGAACTGCTCCCTCTCCATCACCGTCTTAAGTGCCTCCTGGTGACTGCTCTGCATGGCCTGCATCTCCTCCGAGTACTTTTGGCGCAGGCTGTCAAGCTGGGCCTGGGCTGCCTGCCCCTGCTGCTGCTCCTGGCTGGCCCGCTCTGCTGCATGCTGCGTCCTCGGTTCCTCCAGACTGGCCCGACTCTGCTGCCTGCTTTGCTCCAGCTCGGCGTGCAGCGCTGCTGTCTTGGTCTGCAAATGCTCCTCCAGCTCCATCTTCTCCAACTTGATTTTGTCCACCAACCCCAGGAGTTGGTCCTTCTCCGACACGGCAGCCATTCTCTGCAGTTCCCTCTCCTCCAGTGCCACCTTCATCTCCTCCTTCTCCTGCAGCTGTTGCAGCAGCCCCTGCTCCTTGGCAAACAACCTCTCGTCGTGGCTGCGCTGAAGTTGTTCCACTTTCTCCTCCCACTCCTGCTGGCATTGGGTTACAGCCGTCTGCACCTGCTCTGCTACCTGCTTCTTCATCTCCTGCTGTAGTAGGGTGATGGCGGCGGCCTGGCCTCGAGACAGTTCCGACACCATCCTTTCCTTCTCCGCCTCCAGAGTCTGCACTGCCCGCTGCACCCGCTCCTCCACCTCTTCTTGCAGCTGCCGCCTCTCCTCCTTCAGCCGCCGAATGACCTCCCAAGACTTCTTGAACCACTCCTCACCCGACTTCTCCAGCTTCTCTGACTTGTCTTGGAGTTCCTGCCGCTGCTGACTGGTGGTCTGGAGCTGTTCCCGAATGTGACGGAGTTCTTCATCCTTGGCTTCCACCACCTCAACCATGGTCTTCTTGACCTCAGCAATGGCCCCCTCGTGGTCAGACTTCAGCTGCTCGACGACGCGCCTGGCCTCACGGATCTGGTTCTGCAGTTTGCCAACTTCTGGAGATGCAGAGCCACCATCACCTTCCCGAAGCTTGTCCACCTCACGACTCGTGTCCTCCAGCCTCTGACCCAAAGCCTCTTTCTCCGACCTGGCCAGCAGCGTTCTCCCCTCGCCAGCACGTAGCGTCTCCCTACACTTGCGCAGAAGCACTTCCTGCCGCTTCACCTCTTCCCGTTCGCGCCGATCCCGCTCTCTCTGCCTCACGGCCAATTCCCGCAGTCGCCCCGCCTTCTCCTCCTGGTACCTTAGCCACTCCAACTTCCGCTCCATCCCAAAGCGTTGGGCACCAAACACTGCAGCAACACGACACAAAATCACAAGAGACAACACAGTAGCCAGGGGTATGCAAACAGAAGTGATCCCGGACGAGCCCCCACTGTCAGGAGCTGCTAGGTGGTGGTGACGCTCCTGCCTCTGTATAAAGGGAAGCACTTCCTACCCCTGTGCTACTAGGGATGAGACGAACACGAGATAGAACACGAAAGCATAGGTAAACGAATAACAAAAGGGTTTAATACACATAGGAACACCAGAACCAATTACACATTCTGACTTCCCATCCACAATACAACTCGCAACCCTACATCTCCACTGCAAACATCCCAAACCCCTTCACTTCCGCCGCACAAATCCCAACACCCTTCACTCCACAGTTTAACTCCCACAGCACTTCACTTCCACAGTCCAAAACACTTCCTCTACACAGTTCAACTCACCTCACAATTCCCCTACACAGTCCCAATCACATCGCACTTCGCTGCACAAGTTCCAAAACAGTCCAACTCACTAACCACCTCCATGCCAAATCCCCAAACAGTCCAACTCACCAATCACTTCCCTTCCATGGTCTAAATCACTTCCTCTACACAGTCCAACTCCCATTACCATTCCCCTACACAGTCCAACGCAGTTCAAATCACATCACAATTCGCTGCACAAATCCCACACCAGTCCAACTCACCAATCACTTCCTTTCCACAGTACAACGCAGTTCAAATCACAGCACAATTCCACAAGTCAGCCAGAAACTTCCAGGCCAGAGAAATCCTAGACCAGAGCCACACAGGCCAGAACACAGCCTCTCAGGCCAATCAACTCCAGGCCAGGACCCAACTTTCCGGCCAAACAACTTCCGGCCAGAACACACACATTCGGCCAAATAACTTCAGGCCAGGACACAAACTTTCGGCCAAATAACTTCAGGCCAGGACACAATCTTCAGGCCATATAACTTCAGGCCAGGACACAAACTTTTGGCCAAATAACTTCAGGCCAGAACACAATCTTCCCGCCAGGGCCTGCAACAAACAAAACGACCAGAAACAGTAAACTCTCCCTAACACAATGCAATAACGCAACGTATGGAAAATACCCGACTTGGACGAATCACAAAACAACATCCACTCACCCTGCGACCCGGAGTATCAACTGGCCGGCCACCACACTGACCGGCCACTCCGCAAACTCTACTAAATAGGTTGACGACCAGACAAGCACGAGAAACATGAACATCCTCACTAGGAACAAGCCACACCTGAACCCATAATCGGCGAAATCGAAATCCGCATCAAAGAGCATGATAACAAACAGCAAACCCGTGCAGCCCGTGCCCACGCAACAAATCTCATCAACTCACCCCAGCAAAACCCGTGCCCAACACTGAACAGCCTAACCCCAAACTAAAAGCGGACAACCCGTTTAAAGGCCCCAAAGCCCCACCCTATAAACTTATTTACAAAACACCTTTTAACTCCGAGTCGTGACAGATGGGGAGATGGATGATTATGATGGATAGATGGGGAGATTTATGATGGATAGATGGGGAGATGGATGATTATGATGGATAGATGGGGAGATGGATGATTATGATGGAGAGATATGTGGATGGGGAGATGGATGATTATGATGGATAGATGGGGAGATGGATGATTATGATGGATAGATGGGGAGATGGATGATTATGATGGAGAGATGGGGAGATGGATGATTATGGGAGATGGATGATTATAATGGATGGATGGGGAGATGGATGATTATGATGGATAGATGGGGAGATGGATGATAATGATGGATAGATGGGGAGATGGATGATTATGATGGATAGATGGGAGATGGATGATTATGATGGATAGATGGGGAGATGGATGATTATGATGGATAGATGGGGAGATGGATGATTATGATGGATAGATGGGGAGATGGATGATTATGATGGAGAGATGGGGAGATGGATGATTATGATGGATAGATGGGGAGATGGATGATTATGATTGATAGATGGGGAGATGGATGGGGAGATTATGATGGATAGATGGGAAGATGGATGATTATGATGGATAGATGGGGAGATGGATGATTATGATGGATAGATGGGGAGATGGATGATTATGATGGATAGATGGGGAGATGGATGATTATGATGGATAGATGGGGAGATGGATGGGGAGATTTATGATGGATAGATGGGAAGATGGATGATTATGATGGATAGATGGGGAGATGGATGGTTATGATGGAGAGATGGGGAGATGGATGATTATGATTGATAGATGGGAAGATGGATGATTATGATGGATGATTATGATGGATAATTATGATGGATGATTATGATGGATGATTTAGATGGGGAGATGGATGATTATGATGGATAGATGGGGAGATGGATGATTATGATGGATGGATGGGGAGATGGATGATTATGATGGAGAGATGGGGAGATGGATGATTATGATGGAGAGATGGGGAGATGGATGATTATGATGGATAGATAGGGAGATGGATGATTATGATGGATAGATGGGGAGATGGATGATTATGATGGAGAGATGGGGAGATGGATGATTATGATGGATAGATGGGGAGATGGATGATTATGATGGATAGATGGGGAGATTTATGATGGATAGATAGGGAGATGGATGATTATGATGGATAGATGGGGAGATGGATGATTATGATGGATAGATGGGGAGATGGATGATTATGATGGATAGATGGGGAGATGGATGATTATGATGGATAGATGGGGAGATGGATGATTGATGGATAGATGGGGAGATTTATGATGGATAGATGGGGAGATGGATGATTATGATGGATAGATGGGGAGATTTATGATGGATAGATAGGGAGATGGATGATTATGATGGATAGATGGGGAGATGGATGATTATGATGGATAGATGGGGAGATGGATGATTATGATGGATAGATGGGGAGATGGATGATTATGATGGATAGATGGGGAGATTTATGATGGATAGATGGGGAGATGGATGATTATGATGGATAGATGGGGAGATGGATGATTATGATGGATGGATGGGGAGATGGATGATTATGATGGATAGATGGGGAGATGGATGATTATGATGGATAGATGGGGAGATGGATGATTATGATGGATAGATGGGGAGATGGATGATTATGATGGATAGATGGGGAGATGGATGATTATGATGGATAGATGGGGAGATGGATGATTATGATGGATAGATGGGGAGCTGGATGATCATGATGGATGGATGGGGAGATTTATGATGGATAGATGGGGAGATTTATGATGGATAGATGGGGAGATGGATGATTATGATGGATAGATAGGGAGATGGATGATTATGATGGATAAATATGGAG
>JAWQFJ010002497.1:99385-119385 GCA_034096865.1 Theodoxus fluviatilis | reverse complement strand
CGCGAACAACACACACATAACACACATCCACACATACACACACACACAAGCATGACACACACATGCACACATTATACACACACACATGCACACGTACACACAAGCACGACACACACATAACACACATGCACACATTATACACACACACACAGCACGATACACACATAACACACATGCACACATTATACACACACACACAGCATCAGACCACTGCCCTGACACGGTGCTTGTGCTTGCAGCATTTCCTCGATGACGTCAAGCGGCTACAAGGGCTGCCTAGCAAGCCCATGAGCCCCTCGCTTCAGCAGCTGGTGCATGGACTGAAGAGGTGTGCTGATGACAAAAGTGGCGAAGACAACGACGATGCAAAGAAACGCAGGACTGAAACCAGGATTTCATCTGCTGACTCTACGCAATCCGCAATGCCAGTGGAAGTCATGGAGGCGCTGCCCAGACAGGCCTCGAGTGCCACAGTTCCCTCCAAGCCCAGCCGCACTGTCGGCGGTGGTGATGCCCAAGGTGGCAATGAGCCCATTGTCCTCAGTGACAGCGAGGATGACGGCAAAGCTGCTAGCTCTGCCAACAAGATGGGAGGGAATCCAGGTGTGCCCACACCTGCAAGCCAGGCCACCCTGGGTCCGGTGCCGCAACAGCTGTACCGCAACCAGGCGGCGGTCTTGCATGAGACGCACGGTCGACTGAGAGGTGCCACGGGACTGGTGCCCATGCCCATGCCGGTGCCCCCCACCCCACCCCCACTGCGCTTGCCGCTCTCGGGCTGGCCTCCACCTAAGGGTGCCGAGTGGTCTAGTCTTCAGGGATGGAACAACAGGGTGCCGTCCCAGCCAGAGTCCTTGGCGCCCTTTCGCATCGCGCCTCGGTCTTTCAATGTACAGGCAAGGACCACTGCCTTATCTGGCGGTACTGTTCCACCCATGAAGGGGGCAGCCAGCACCTTTGGCCCGCACTTGCACAATTTCCCTCTGTCGGAGCCGGCGTACCTAAGTGCTCCTCCTTCTTTTGGACCCAGTGGTCAGTCAAGACCTCTGCAGCCACTGACCTCCCAGAATGGGCCCAGGGTGGGGGATAGGGCTGTAGGCAAACCTCAACCCAGTAAGAAGCAGGACAGCTCTGATGTCATCTGCATTGACAGTGACAGTGATCAGGAAGACACCACTAAGACCAGTCTGCGTGGTGCTCCCACTTCAGCAAATTCTGCAGTGGATTTCCCCCAGTACAAGTTTCTCCCAAATGCACTGAAGGTGGCCAGCCCGCCCTCAACCGAGCAATCCAGCGACCCTCACCTTGAAGAACTGTTTCGGAGCAGCCTGAGAGAAGTCCACTCCCTGGGTGACACCATGTCCCCAGCGATGCTGCATGCTGACCCTGCTGGGGTGAAGATGGAGGACAGGTGCAGTGCCGCGGCAGGAGAAAGCCCCAGTCTTCCCAAGCAAGGGGTTGAAGCCAGGGAGACGAGCCACAGCCCTCCACTTGTGAAGGGAAAGGAAGGCAGGGACTCCAGTGAAAACCCCAAACTTTCAAAGCAAGCAGTAGATAGCAGAGCATCAAGTAGAAGCCCAACAAAACTTGAGCAGGGAGTGACTGCCGATAGCAAGGAATGCAGCCAAAGCCGGAAGCTGGCAGTGCAAGAGGTAGATGGCAGCAGGGAGACCAGCGCCAGCCCCCGACCGCCAAGGCGAGTGACTTTTCAAAAGAGGGACGCCGGTGGCAGTCCTCAGCTGGAGCTGGGCGGGGCAGACTGGGGCCGGGAGTCGCCATGCAGCCCTGAGCCGTCGTCTTCCAAAGCTGCATCCTCCAGCGCCAAACCCTCCCACAAGTCCTCCGCGACGTCCTCCAAGAGCCATGCCGCCAGGTGGGAGGAGGAGGAGCCCCAGCCTGGGCCCAGTCACTACGTGGAGGGGAAGCAGAAGGAAGCCTCTGATCGGCACATCCGCAGGCTGGAGTCCTTGTTGAAAGTGAGTAGCACTAGTACTGTAGTAGTCCTCTGTAGTGGCTGGCCACTGCCAAGACTCCAGATGTTTCCAGGCACTCATCTTGAATGTCTTCTGAGGTTATGGTGCTTATGTGAGTGTGTGTGTGCAAGCATTGGGCCAAGTCAGCAGTCCTGATAGGCTTGCATGCACACTGAGAGCAAGTCTGCAGTCCTGATAGGCTTGCATGCACACTGAGCAAGGCAGCAGTCCTGATACTGATAGGCTTGCATGCACACTGAGAGCAAGTCTGCAGTCCTGATAGGCTTGCATGCACACTGAGCAAGGCAGCAGTCCTGATACTGATAGGCGTGCATGCACACTGAGAGCAAGTCTGCAGTCCTGATAGGCTTGCATGCACACTGAGAGCAAGTCTGCAGTCCTGATAGGCTTGCATGCACACTGAGAGCAAGTCTGCAGTCCTGATAGGCTTGCATGCACACTGAGAGCAAGTCTGCAGTCCTGATAGGCTTGCATGCACACTGAGAGCAAGTCAGCAGACCTGATAGGCTTGCATGCACACTGAGAGCAAGTCTGCAGTCCTGATAGGCTTGCATGCACACTGAGAGCAAGTCTGCAGTCCTGATAGGCTTGCATGCACACTGAGAGCAAGTCTGCAGTCCTGATAGGCTTGCATGCACACTGAGAGCATAGCAAGTCTGCAGTCCTGATAGTAGCAATACCAAAGTGAGCCAATTGGCTGTCCGCTGGGTGGAATTTCCCCAATTTTACCCTATGTTTCTCCTTTCATCTCTCTGTGTGTATGGCGATGTATGAAATAAAATTTATACTGGATGAAAGTTTATTCTTCTCTCTTTTACTCTGTTACATTATTTTTTAGTTTGATAGCTCAACAAATTAGGGAAATCGTAGTTTGAAAAAGTGATGTGTGCGTCGCTGCGAGAATGGCTGCCGGGCTTGGGCCAGTCCATTTTCCGATGGTAAGCTTCTTTTCGCTTCAAATCGCATTGAGTGAAAGCATTGCACCTAAAAATAACCACCAATGAATGAAAGAGGAAGTTGTGAGCCTCGTTTCCGTATTTTTCATTCATTGAAACTCGCGCGCTTTACAACCGAAATCTGTGAATGAAAACTACTACTGGCCTTTTCTACTTGAAAGGTTTGAAATAAAATCTCAGGAAGCCCACCATTTGAAAGATCGCAACTTTGTCTTCAAAAATGTCAAGTTAGTTTAGCTTGTTTCAACATTCACGCGACGCGAATTACAACCAAAAATTTGAGGTGTGGAAGTTTTTACCTCGGGCGAGTGACAACAATGGCCGGCTGTGGCGAAGTGTCCGAGCGTGACGCGACGCAACAACAATGCAGCGATCCGTCGAGTTGTTCATCTCCATTCACGTGGGAGATGCTTGTTGATAAGACTGAACCTATGTTGTGTTTGTTTGTGCTGCTTTTTTCTCAAAAAACAAACACTTTGTTGGTGTATTTTGTGCTCGAAAGTGGTAGTTGTCTACCTGAAGAGATCGACGCAAAACGAGATTGGGTAGCGCAGGAAACTTCGCTTGTAAATTAACTTTTCTTCAGTATGAAACTTAACTTTGCATTGATTATGTAGGGAATAGGTTGTATTAGTGTTTGAGCAACTGTCTACTCAGTTATTGCGTGTCTATGATGCAAAAAGGCCACTTTTTGATGGTCACGTGACCTTCGAAAAATTTGCCTCTGCGAGAGATCGACGCAAAACGAGATTGGGTAGCGCAGGAAACTTCGCTTGTAAATTAACTTTTCTTCAGTATGGAACTTAACTTTGCATTGATTATGTAGGGAATAGGTTGTATTAGTGTTTGAGCAACTGTCTACTCAGTTATTGCGTGTCTATGATGTGACCTTCGAAAAATTTGCCTCTCGATTGACAGGCAACATAGACTTTCTGACTGAGACGCTCAAACAGTTCCTAGGCGGGGAAGACACGGACATTTCAGCAGAATCTGAAGTGCGATCTCCTTTGAAAAAGAGACCAAGGCTGTGCGAAGAAGAGGCGCAGTCTGAGAATGACTCTTTAGAAGAAGAAGAGGAGTTGGAAGAGGCCCCATCAGAACCCTTTGCATTCAGAAGGCAGGGGGAGTGGGTTGCAGTCTACTATGACAATATGCACTACATCGGCATTGTCATTGATGTCCTCAGTGATACAGAAGGCACTGTCCAGTTTTTGAGGAAAACCAGCAGACAAAATCTCTACAAGTACCCTGATATAGAAGATGTGGCTGTTGTTGAGGCCTCATTTGTCTTCAAAGCAGGCCTAGATGTCATGCCATACAGCAATGATGGGAGAATTTGGAGTGTACCAGCAGCCAGACAGATCTCGGACATTTATGACAGACTGCGGGCTCAAGCTATTAGTATTATGTAATTGGTGTGTGATTTTCCAAAGCAGAACTTTTGAGCAAGGAAATGCTGATTGAATGAACTGTTTTTCTGTGCCATTACCCTGTGTAACAAACCAACATGAATGGCAACAACTACTGTGGTGAGGAATGATGTAACGCTATGTCATTATTAGAAAATGTATTATGTAATACATACAAAATCATATTTCACTTTTTCAAGTCTGAATTATTTTAGTTAAGTTCAGTGTTTCATGCTGATTCCATTGATACCAAAACCATTTTTGTAGGTGAAGTAGAACAGAAGTTATGAAAAATGCAAAAGTAGCATATTATGCGTATTGGTGTGCATCTGTTCAGCCCTTAGTCAAATCGCATGTTTTCCAGTTTTTGAAAGATGATTTCATACATTTCCTGACATCAGGTCCCTTTAAAAAAAATTAGGCTTGTTGTATGTTTCCAGTAAAAGGAAAAAAAGTGAAAATGACACAAAGCATGCATTTGGTTGCTTTAGTGTTGACCTTCAAAGTTGCCTAATTTGCTAATTTGTAAAATGGCCAAAAAGCGCGTACCGAAATTAAATGAATAAAAAATCATAACTTTGGTTCTAATTGACCTACACAAATGATTTTGGTACCATTGGAATCAGAATAAAAAGATCTGTCAGGAAATAATAACATAAACATTAATATCCAAACTTCAAAAATCACTTTGGTGTACCTACTGATAGGCTTGCATGCACACTGAGAGCAAGTCTGCAGTCCTGATAGGCTTGCATGCACACTGAGAGCAAGTCTGCAGTCCTGATAGGCTTGCATGCACACTGAGAGCAAGGCAGCAGTCCTGATAGGCTTGCATGCACACTGAGAGCAAGTCTGCAGTCCTGATAGGCTTGCATGCACACTGAGAGCATAGCAAGGCAGCAGTCCTTATCAGATTAGGATTGTTGTACTCACCACCACATGACCAGAAACTTCCACCCACATCCACACTCCCACATCCACCCCCCACATCCACACCCCACATCCAAGCCCCCATACCCCCACCCCCATCCCCACATCCACCCCCCACATCCACACTCCCACATCCACCCCCCACATCCACACACCCACATCCACACATCCACATCCACACCCCCACACCAACATCCCCATACGGACACACCCACATCCACACTCCTACACCCACTTCCACACACCCCCACGCACATCCACACACCCACATTCATATCCACACACCCGCACTCACACACCCACATCCTCACACCCACATCCTCACACACACATCCACACATCCACATCCACACACCCACATCCACACTCCCTCAACCACACTCCCATATCCACACACCCACATCCACACACCCACATCCACATCCACACACCCACAATTACCCACCCACATCCACACACCCACATCTGCACATCCACATTCCCACACATCCACATCCACACACCCACATCCACACTTCCATATCTACACACCCACATCCACATCCACACACCCACATTTACCCACATCTGCATATCCACATTCCCACACACCCACATCTGTACATGCACTGACTTCACTTGGCTGTTCACACTCACTGACAGGTTCAAATCTATAGGTGACTTCCAGCTTCTAACTGCTTTTTGTGCAGTTCTTTGATCCTTCTTCAGTTCTTTTTAGAGAAAAATGAAACATGCTGCAGAATGCATCATCATCATCATCATCATCATCATCATCATCATCATCATCATCATCATCATCATCATCATCATCACCACTATCATCATCATCACCATCATCATCATCACCAACATCATCATCATCATCATCACCTTCAAAAAAGAGAAAGAAAACAAAAAACAAGATGACTTTCTGTGTTTGTACTTCTTAAATATTTCGATGCCTTCCGGCAACTTCTTCAGCAATGAAAAAAATGGCGTCATCACCTTCATCATCATCATCATCATCATCATCATCATCATCATCATCATCACCATCACCATCATCATCACCACCAACATCATCATCACCAACATCATCATCATCATCATCATCATCATCATCATCATCATCTTCTTCTTCTTCATCTCTGCTCTTTCACAGTGCGATGCTTTGCTTTGTCTGACTGCTAAGAATGCCTCCTGTTTGTTTCAGAACTTGAAGATGGAGATCCAGCGCTGTGAGAAGGTTGAGCTCGACTTCAACGACATGCTGATGGGCGACTCCATGTACCTCTACCAGGACAAGCTGGAGAAGAAGTTCGTCAAGGTCTGGAATAAGCTGTGCCAGCTAAAGAAGCAAGACACCGCCACCGGCAGACCCATAGAGAAAAAATATAAATGTAAAGGTGAGCGTTTAGAGAGCACGTGTCTTTGCCTGTGGACATGGAGGGGTAGGAAGTTGTCGTCTTTCCTGTCCCTTCCTGCCACAGGTAGATAATGGAGGCTGTCTTTGACAGGGTGCGGGGCTACTGAATGGGTTTCCAGACTCGTTGTCAGTGGTGATGGAGGCGCGGCACCCAGTATGTGGCGTCACCAGTAGTGCCTGATGTTGGGTGTTTTGTCATCACTGACTAGTGGCACACGTTGCTCTAGTGATCTGGACTTGATGGCAGACCTTGACAAAACGTCGTGATGAGGTATTGGAGACCAGAGGCGTTGCTGTTGGCAAGATCTGATGATAATGTTGCTGCAGTTAGCTTGGATGTTGTTGAAAACAGACAGGACCAGAGTTGTTGCGGTGTGTGTGGGTGTCCCCATGGGTGTGTGTGGGGGTGTCCCCATGGGTGTGTGTGTGTGGGGTGTTCCCATGGGTGTGTGGATGTGTCCTCATGGGTGTGTGGGTGTGTCCCCATGGGTGTGTGTGTGGGTGTCCCCATGGGGGTGTGTGGATGTCCCCATGGGTGTGTGGGTGTCCCCATGGGTGTGTGGGGGGGTGTCCCCATGGGTGTGTGGGGGGGTGTGGGTGTCCCCATGGGTGTGTGTGTGTGTGGGGTGTGGATGTCCCCGTGGGTGTGTGGGTGTTCCCATGGGTGTGTGTGGATGTGGGGTGTCCCCATGGGTGGGGGGCGGGGGGGGCGTGGGTGTTCCCATGGGTGTGTGTGGATGGGTGTGGGTGTCCCCATGGGTGTGTGTGTGTGGGGGGGGGTTGTGGATGTCCCCGTGGGTGTGGGGGTGTCCCCATGGGTGTGTTTGTGGGTGTCCCCATGGGTGTGGGGGGGGGGGGGGCGTGGGTGTTCCCATGGATGTGTGTGGATGGGTGTGGGTGTCCCCACGGGTGTGTGTGTGTGGGGGGTGTGGATGTCCCCGTGGGTGTGTGGGTGTCCCCATGGGTGTGTGTGGGGGTATCCCAATGTGTGTGTGTGTGTGTGGGGTTCGTGGGTGTCCCCATGGGTGTTTGTGGATGGGTGTGGGTGTCCCCATGGGTGTGTGTGTGGGGGGGGGAGGGGTGTGGATGTCCCCATGGGTGTGTGGGGGGGTGTCCCCATGGATGTGTGTGTGTGGGGGTGTCCCCATGGGTGTGTGTGGGGGTATGGGGTGTCCGCATGGTTGTGTGTGTGGGTGTCCCCATGGGTGTGTGTGGGTGTGTGTGGTTTCCCCATGGGTGTATGGGTTTCCCGATGGGTGTGTGGGTGTGTCCCCATGGGTGTGTGGATGTGTCCCCATGGGTGTGTGGGGGGGGTGTGGGGTGTCCCCATGGGTGTGTGTGGGTGTGTGTGGTTTCCCCATGGGTGTATGGGTTTCCCGATGGGTGTGTGGGTGTGTCCCCATGGGTGTGTGGGTGTGTCCCCATGGGTGTGTGGGGGGGGTGTGGGGTGTCCCCATGGGTGTGTGTGGGTGTGTGTGGTTTCCCGATGGGTGTGTGGGTGTGTCCCCATGGGTGTGTGGGTGTGTCCCCATGGGTGTGTGGGTGTGTCCCCATGGGGGGGTGGGGGGTGCAGACCTGTGCACTTGTACGATAAAATCGTAGTTTTTACGATTTTCGCCTGGCATGAACGATAAAATCGTAATTTTTACGATTTTCGCCTGGCATGAAAAATCTTCTGATTTTTCACTCTACGGACCGGCATTACTTTTTTCTGTACAATTTCGGCCAGTTTCGGCAATGGCCGCGCTCGCCTTTGTGGTCCGCCAGTGGCAAGCGCGGCCAAAGTACAAGCCTATCATATAACTCTACGTTTACTGACTCCAGTTCATGCAGAAGAGGTTTCTCTACAGTCTTCAGCTTGGCCAATAAAAAATCAGGGCGATTTTATGTGCGGTATAGTAGAAATTATGGGCTATCCTGTGGACGCTCGAGGCAACATGTCGCGATCGCGAAATCTGTTTGAGGATTTTAATCCTTCAGCTGCCGAAGATGAAGATGATGAGGAAACTTTAGATGAAGTGATCAGGCAAGCTGTAATTAGCTCAAGAATGCCAACCTCTCAAGCTGCGAGTGATCGAGAGGTGGGAGAGGATGACAGTGAGGGATGCGAACAGCTGATGACCCGCTAATTGCGCCGTTCACGGGCGAGTCGTTTAAATCTTACGATTTTTCCAAAAATCTTACGATTTTTATCTTCTTGTCTTACGATTATTCCAATGGAGGGTGCACAGGTCTGGGGGTGTCCCCATGGGTGTGTGTGTGTGTGGGTGGTTTCCCCATGGGTGTATGGGTTTCCCGATGGGTGTGTGGGTGTGTCCCCATGGGTGTGTGGGTGGGTGTGTCCCCATGGGTGTGTGGGTGTGTCCTCATGGGTGTGTGTGCGGGTGTCCCCATGGGGGTGTATGGGTGTGTCCCCATGGGGGTGTGTGGGTGTCCCCATGGGTGGGTGTGTGGGGGGGTGTCCCCATGGGTGTGTGTGGGGGTGTGGGGTGTCCCCATGGGTGTGTGTGGTTTCCCCATGGGTGTGTGGGGGTGGCCCATGGGTGTGTGTGTGGTGTCCCCATGGGTGTGTGTGGATGTGTGTGGGTGGCCCATGGGTGTGTGTGTGTGTGGGGGGGGAGGTGTCCCCATGGGTGTGTGTGGGGGGGAGGGGTGTCCCAATGTGTGGAGGGGGATGTGTTGACCCCATGGGTGTGTGGGTGCCCCATGGGTGTGTGGGTGCCCCATGGGTGTGTGTGTGGTCCCATACGTGTGTGGGTGTCCCCATGGGTGTGTGTGTGGTCCCATATGTGTGTGGGTGTCCCCATGGGTGTGTGGGTGCCCCTTGGGTGTGTGGGTGCCCCATGGGTGTGTGTGTGGTCCCATATGAGTGTGGGTATCCCCATGGGTGTGTGGGTGTCCCCATGGGCGTGTGGGTGTCACCATGGGCGTGTGGGTGTCACCATGGGCGTGTGAGTGTCCCCATGGGTGAGTGGGTGTCCCCATGGGTGTGTGGGTGTCCCCATGGGCGTGTGGGTGTCACCATGTGTGTGTGGGTGTCCCCATGGGCGTGTGGGTGTCCCCATGGGTGTGTGGGTGTCACCATGGGGGTGTGGGTGTCCCCATGGGTGTGTGGGTGTCCCCATGGGATTGTGGGTGTCCCCATGTGTGTGTGGGTGTCCCCATGGGTGTGTGGGTGTCCCCATGGGTGTGTGGGTGTCCCCATGGGTGTGTGGGTGTCCCCATGGGTGTGTGGGTGTCCCCATGGGCGTGTGGGTGTCCCCATGTGTGTGTGGGTGTCCCCATGGGGGTGTGGATGTCCCCATGGGGGTGTGGGTGTCCCATGGGGGTGTGGGTGTCCCCATGGGTGTGTGGGTGTCCCCATGGGTATGTGTGAGGTCCCATGTGTGCGTGTGGGTGTCCCCATGGGTGTGTGGGTGTCCCCATGGGGGTGTGGGTGTCCCCATGGGGGTGTGGGTGTCCCCATGGGTGTGTGGGTGTCCCCATGGGTGTGTGGGTGTCCCCATGGGCGTGTGGGTGTCCCCATGGGCATGTGGGTGTCCCCATGGGTGTGTGGGTGTCCCCATGGGGGTGTGGGTGTCCCCATGGGGGTGTGGGTGTCCCCATGGGTGTGTGGGTGTCCCCATGGGCGTGTGGGTGTCACCATGGGCGTGTGGGTGTCACCATGGGCGTGTGGGTGTCCCCATAGGTGATACATGGGTAAAGGCCAAACAGAGCCAGTTCTGTTTAAAGAAGTAGAAAAAGGGAAAAACTTGTTGTGAGGCAGGCATCTTCACTGGGCTCTTACACATGTGGGTAGCCATTTATATAACTGTGTTGTTGCCATATGGAGGCCAAACAGATTACTTGTGGATGTGTAAACTTTTATATCACTCAAGACAGTTTCGTCTGGGTAAATAGACAAATTACAAGTAATCCTTGAACAAGAACATTATTGAGTTACAGTCTCAACAAATAGAAAAGTTATGATTAATCCTTGAACAGAACATATGAGAGTTATAATGGGGACAAATAGACAAGTTTACGATTTATCTTGTATGAGAACATGACTTAACTCTGTAGCATTCAGAACAACCACAAAGATTTGAAGGGTTTTTTAATTTTGATTTTGTACTTAAGAATCGCCATGCTTCTATTTTTCAGCTTCCCGATATGACGTAATAAACCGAAAAGTTGAACGATACATTAACAGAAAAAAGGAATTCCCAGATTACACGGACATCAGAAAACTCGTCAACAAAATTAGTTTAAGGGAAGGCCTACACTTTTCGTAAGTATCTTGTCACCTTTTCATTGAGGAAAGAGGTGTTCGGTGCTGCTATGTAGAGGTGCATGGAGTCGGTCTAGCAGATGTGAATGGAAGCAACCCAAACAGAGACTTCAGATTTAGAGACGGGAGTTTGTTGCCGTGGTAAAAGCCACTCGTTAAAGTTGCATCACTAAACACTTAATGATGGTGCATGGTTGGAGCTGATGTATCATGGCTGGAAGTAACAGTGTTGTATCACACGTCCCCTGCTGTGAGTTACACTATAGGACACTTGATACCTTGTGACACTTGGAACAATGAGATGATATGACCTAAGGGCTGACCGTGCCCCGTCTCAAATATAATAGGATGGGAAAATCTGTATGCAACAAATATTTCCCAGAAATAGCAGATATATATATATGCAAATCAGTGTAATATGATGGTATGACATTCATCTCCATCATGAACTTCAGAAGATGGTTGTGCCAATATTAGATGTTGGTTCCTGACAAATGAAATGGAATGCATTGGAAATTATGAGGTGGACTGAAAAAGATACATGATACGTGTGCAGCTTTTACTTGATTCATAATTTGCCAGAAAGCAAGCAGTTGGTGAAGATGACAGTGCGGAAAATTCACTCGCGGCATTGCACATAACTGCCAAGGTGTTTCATGCCCTGACCTCTGTTGCAGGATGAAGAAGGTGAAGGAGGTAGCCACACAGATTTTTACCGACATTGGAGAAACACTACAGAAGCGCAGGAAAGAGGATCTCGCCTATAACATGGGGTGAGTGCTGGCTTCTCTGCATACCGCCTGTCTTGGTGCTTGGAAGGAAGGGTGTGCATGTCTTGGTGCTTGGAAGGAAGGGTGTGCATGTCTTGGTGCTTGGAAGGAAGGGTGTGCATGTCTTGGTGCTTGGAAGGAAGGGTGTGCATGTGCTTGTCTTGGTGCTTGGAAGGGTGTGCAAGTCTTGGTGCTTGGAAGGAAGGGTGTGCATGTCTTGGTGCTTGGAAGGAAAGGTGTTCAAGTCCTGGTGCTTGGAAGGAAGGGTTGCATGTCTTGGTGCTTGGAAGGAAGGGTGTTCAAGTCTTGGTGCTTGGAAGGGAAGGTGTGCATGTCTTGGTGCTTGGAAGGAAGGGTGTGCAAGTCTTAGCGTTTGGAAGGAAGGGTTTGGAGGTCTTGGTGCTTGGAAGGAAGGGTTTGCAAGTCTTGGTGCTTGGAAGGAAGGGTGTGCATGTCTTGGTGCTTGGAAGGAAAGGTTTTATAGGTCTTGGTGCTTGGAAGGAAGGGTTTGCAAGTCTTGG
The DNA here is from genome assembly GCA_034096865.1 of Theodoxus fluviatilis. Lineage (NCBI taxonomy): Eukaryota > Metazoa > Mollusca > Gastropoda > Cycloneritida > Neritidae > Theodoxus > Theodoxus fluviatilis. The sequence goes on along the minus strand of JAWQFJ010002497.1, from coordinate 107,130 downwards.
TGCTTGGAAGGAAGGGTGTGCAAGTCTTAGCATTTGGAAGGAAGGGTTTGCAGGCCTGAATGCTTGGAAGGAAGGGTATGCAAGCTTTTCATGCAGTAGAGAGCTTGGCAGAACATTTTTGACTCACATGCGAAGCAAAAGTGAGTCTATGTACTCACCCTTTTCGTCCGTCCGGGCGTCCGGGCGTCCATTTAAAACTTTAACGTTGGATTTTTCTCGGAGACTATTAAGTCTATCAATACCAAATGTGGCATGATGGTGTATGATGACAAGGCCTCAAAAAACATACATAGTGACTTAACCTTGCTTCAAGGTCAAGGTCGCAGGGGCCATAAATGTTGTATAAAAAACAGTCATTTTTCACATTTTCTCAATTTTCTCAGAAGTTTTTGAGATTGGATACCTGACCTATATATGGTATATAGGGCAAAGTAAGCCCTATCTTTTGATACCAGTTTGGTTGACCTTGCTTCAAGGTCAAGGTCACAGGAGCTCTTCAAAGTTGGATTGTATACATATTTTGAAGTGACCCTGACCCTGAACTATGGAAGATAACTGTTTCAAACTTAATAATTATGTGGGGCACATGTTATACTTTCATCATGAGACACATTTGTTCACATATCATCAAGGTCAAGGTCACTTTGACCCTTATGAAATGTGACCAAAATGGGGTAGTGAACCACTAAAAGTGACCATATCTCATGGTAGAAAGTGCCAATAATCACCATTGTGCTTCCTATGTCTTGAATTAACAGCTTTGTGTTGCATGACCTTGGATGACCTTGACCTTGGGTCAAGGTCACATGTATTTTGGTAGGGAAAATGTGTAAAGCATTTCTTAGTGTATGATGTCATTGGTAGGTTTAGTTGTTTGACCTTGACCTTGAAGGTCACCTGAAGGTCAAGGTCATATAAAGGTCAAGGTCAAGCATGTGAGTCGTATGGGCTTTGCCCTTCTTGTTTCAAGGGCATTTGAGTTGATATTCTGTCTCACCACGAAGTACTGTTAGGATTCAACATGTTCACTGTTGGAGGTTGCATTGATCCCACAGAAACACTGGCAAATGATGTGACGTGGTCGCTGTTTGAGGATAGAGATAACTCATAGCTGGCTATAGAATAGGAAATCACACATCTGTCTTGGATACTGGGGAAGTGAGACAGGTACTACCGTGTGTATGTGTCTGTATACATACAGGTACTACAGTGTGTGTATGTATGTATAGATACAGGTACTACAGTGTGTGTATATCTGTGTGCATACAGGTACCACAGTGTGTATATGTATGTATAGATACAGGTACCACAGTGTGTGTATGTATGTATAGATACAGGTACTACAGTGTGTGTATATCTGTGTGCATACAGGTACCACAGTGTGTGTATGTATGTATAGATACAGGTACCACAGTGTGTATATGTATGTATAGATACAGGTACCACAGTGTGTATATGTATGTATAGATACAGGTACTACAGTGTATGTATATATGTGTGCATACAGGTACTTCAATGTGTGCATACAGGTACTACAGTGTGCATACAGGTACTACAGTGTGCATACAGGTACTACAGTGTGTGTATCTATATACACACAGGTATTACAGTGTGTGTATATATGTGTGCATATAGGTACTACAGTGTGTATATCTATATACATACAGATACTATAGTTTGTGTATATCTATGTAGTATCTGTATACACACAGGTACTACAGTGTATCTATAAACACACAGGTACTACAGTGTATATGTATGTACATGCAGGTACTATAGTGTATCTATATACACACAGGTACTACAGTGTGTATGTACATACAGGTACTACAGTGTATCTATATACACACAGGTACTACAGTGTGTATGTACATGCAGGTACTACAGTGTATCTATATACACACAGGTACTACAGTGTGTATGTACATACAGGTACTACAGTGTGTATGTACATACAGGTACTACAGTGTGTATGTACATACAGGTACTACAGTGTGTATGTATCTGTATACACACAGGTACTACAGTGTGTATGTACATACAGGTACTACAGTGTGTATGTATCTGTATACACACAGGTACTACATAGAGGAGGACAAGGGACAGGACCCGGCAGCACAGGACACGGAGCTGAAGCAGCAGCTGGAGCAGAGTCGGGCGGAGGGCCGGACCAGGATGGAGGCGGTCTGTATCCATCCTCTCTCTCTCTCTCTCTCTCTCCCACAGTGCCTTTCTCTCTTTCCTTCGTTTGGTCAGTACTCGTCTGCACCTTTACTCACTCTTTTTCTGTCCTTTGCTCTTGGCTCTTCACTCTCTCTCGTGCTTTCCTGTCCCCCACTCTCTGCCGCCTTCTTTGGATGCAGAAGTTTGAGCAGTTATCATGTCAGCTGACACTTATTGGTATGAAATTTTTTTCAACCTCTGTGTGTTATTGATGTTCATGTTCATGATACTCATGATCAATTTGATTATCATTTTCTGTCATTCAACCACCACCATCATCGTCGTTGTATCATCATCATCGTCGTCATCATTGTCATCTTTGTAATAATCAGTCACCATCAATCATCATCATCATTACATCATCATCATCATCATCATCATCATCATCATCAACGTTGTCATTGTCATCATCATCATTATCATCATCATTGTCATCATCATCATCATCATCATCATGTCGTCATTACTAGGTACTGGCAGCCAAAATTTTGACTCAGAGATTGTTTTGTTTTTATGTGTTGTGCTTTTACTACTTGATGAAAGAATTAAAATAAAACAAAAATGAAGTGTCTATCTTGATTCATTCTGGAGTTACAGCATTTATTGTATATGGAAACGCGAAACGTAGAGTAATACTAAATATTTTCCAAACTTTGCAGCCTAACAGTCCTCTAATCATACAAGGTACACAGCATATATTGCCTAATTCCAAATCAATATAGTGTAGGCAGTTCATGTAAGCAAAATGAAGCCATTCTTTTATGCAGTTCCAGTACAACAGGGTGCTGAATATGGCCCAAAATAAGAATTTTCAACGTGCAAAACATCACCGAGGACCATATTTGAAGGCCTGCTGAACAAAAACCAGTGAAGTGAGCCCTATCAGACTTATTATACCAGAAGACTATATCATATAATTTGACACTATTTTTTTCCAAGATACAAAAAAGCTTACAGTTCAAGATATTCTGTTATCAATTTGAGGAAAACCCCGATTTGCGTGATGGAAAAAAGTGAAATTATGAGGGTACTTGACTGAAAAGCTTATTATCTCAAAAACTATATGAGATACTTGCATAAAATTTGGTGTCTGGCTTTGTTATAGTTTTACCTTTGCAAATAAACTGAAATTTACCAGAAAAGTGCATATAGTTTTTAGCCAGTCTATTTTTAGTAACAAATAAGGCGTGATTCTGCAGGGGCATGGCTCACTGAAAATCTTCCTATCTAAAAAACTATATCAGTTACCAGCATGAAATATTGCATGTGGCTCAGTAATAGCTTGAACTTTGCAAATTAACATAGATTTAAAATATAGGTTAACAAAATATCTTGCTAATTAATTTTTATTAAAAAAACATTGCGGCTCTGTGGACAATAGATAGCATAGGAAGTCTGATAGGCCATAACATACTATCCATCCATCCATTCAACCAACCATCCAACCAACCATCCATTCATCCATCCATCCACCTATTCATGCATCCAATCATCCATCCATCCAAGAAAACCTTGAAATATGTGCCTATTGTATTGATGATTTTTTTCATGTGGATGTTTAATTTGGAAAGTGTTTCATTTATTTGGCATGTTTATGACCCAATGTCCCTCTTCTACTCTTCCTTTGGATGAAATGCTCTTGCTCCATAGCTGTCCAAGAAGAAACTCTAGTTTGCTGAAATAGAAATTGGACCTTCGTTTCAAGTGTAGTGTGTGTGTGTGTGTGTGTGTGTGTGTGTGCGTGCATGTGTGTGTGAGTGGGAGAGAGAGAGAGAGAGAGAAAGAGAGAGAGAGAGCTCGGACGCTGGAATTGTGCATAGTCTAAATAAAACAGAAAAATAAAATAGCATTGCATTTCTATAAAAGGTCATTAATATTTTTTTTACATGTCAGCAGTTTGGCTGCGTACCTCAGAGATGAGAATCAGATGTTATTGGCACGTGTGTGTATACATCCAAACACATGACTATTCGATATGGGATCGCACTTCGGTCTATGATAGACATCGATTTTTGTTTTCGAACACCCTGCTAAAATTCAACAAAACACTTATTTATGTTGTTTATAACATACAGACATTCCTGTCATAATATTTTGATGATAACAATCGGCAGAAAGAAAAATACGATACACTTCGAATGCACATATACACAACACACAACTTCGACCCGGTCACGTGGCAAACATTTGCTGTTAATTCTGCGTAAACTTTGCCATGAATAGCAAAAAATAGCTTTAATAACTTGCAGTACTGGTAACTTAATGAGTTTAGACATCGAATTAGGCTACTTATCAAGACTAGACTTGATGCTGCAAACAAATAACTCCGATTTGCCACAACACCTCGTAGACTGAAAGTCCACCATGATGCGTTCCACTACCAGTGCGCGGAGAGTACTCGTCTCCGATTGTCTCGCGCTGCGCGAGCATTCATTTGTCCGACACGTTTCGTATATCGTTAAATTCGGCATAAAATGAGCTTTAATTTCCATCTTTATTGTATATAATCCGTTGAGTAGTTGTAGAGATATGAGCTTTTGAAAATTAGACATATTTTCAGATAGAATTTTCTTTAACTTAATCGCTTTATTTTGGAAAAATATTTATACGAGAATAAACTGTGGAGATTTGTCTTGCTGACTCAGTAATTCGCATACTTGGAATGGGTTTCTTGACGGCGCGAAAGGTATTGTTTCTAACACACTGTAAATATGCTGGGTGAAAAACGCCATTCCAACTGATGACGCGAAGCGTATTTTGTGTTTCATCTAGTACTTTTAGTGCATTTGCACAAGTACCACAGATCACAGACAACATAAAAAACAACACAGAACGACAGATGAAGGTTGAAACTTTATTTTGCACATAGTTTTGGTGCGAAAATTTTCAATTTAAATATATAAACATCACGGGGTAAATCATCAATTTTTAGCCTGCAGGCACCTTTCCCAGCAAAACTGGCTGCGGCTGCCAGTACCTATCATTACATCATCGTCATTGTCATTACTTCTTCCTTGCCATTTTATTGCCACTTGCATTGGAGCTGATGGTGGGGCTGTCTGCTGCAGATCTACGACCACTTCAGCCAGGAGCAGGAGAAGTCTGGTGCGGAGCCAGAGGAGGTGGGGGAGGACACGAACTTGTCGGAGGCGGAGGAGGGCAGCGTGGACGAGGAGGAGGAGGGGCTGGAGCTGGAGGACCTGGACAGTGCGCTGGACGAAGACAGCAACCTCCCAGGTAAGCTGTCCGCCAGCCTGTCCAGGTGAGGCCCGCCACCTGCCTTGCCCAGGTGAGACTTTTTCTCCTCCTGAGTGGCATGGAGGGGGGAGTCTCCTGGTTGCTTAGGTGAGAGTGAATTCCAGTGGGAATTTGATCGTTAGTTAATTTTGAGTGATTTTAGTAATAGTTCTGGTGAGAGGCTCATCTGCTCAGGTTGGAGAGAAAATCTGTGCTGTGTGTTGGAGAGAAGACTGCTTCGGGCGTTGACAGAAAGGCTGCCTGTCCTGCTTGGAAGAGGGACGGTGCTCGTTGGGGCGACATGGGTTCGCTGTGTTCACTCTGTGCAGAGTAGACCCTCGGGGTCGGGGCAGCTGAGGCTTGTGCAGATAGGGAAGCTTTGTTTGCAGGTGATGAAGCCAGGCATTAGAGAGGTGTGGATGTTTTGCTGCAAAACATAAACGCTTTGTCTAACTTTGTATGCTCAGGTAGAGAACCCATGTAGATGTTCGTGGGTTAGGATTGTGTGTGGTTAAAGTGGACACTGGGTTTACTAGAGTTAAAGTGCTGTTCATTTTCTACTAGGATTGGCCCTGACTAGCTGTGGGTCATTCACTGCACTGCTCATACTGTGTGGTCTGGCTGGCATTGTGTTGTGTGTAGATTAGGTGTGTGCTTTGTCGTTTGCTGTCCGTCCTTTGCATTTCCCTCTCACTACAGTCTACACAGTACACAACTACACACTATACACTACACACTATACACTACACCCTATACCCTGCACACTATACACTACACTCTACACAGTATACACTACACACTATACACTACACACTATACACTACACTATACACTACACACTATACACTACACACTATGCTCTGCACACTACACACTATACACTACACTATGGACTATACACTACACTATACACTACACACTATGCTCTGCACACTACACACTGTGCACTACACACTACACACTATACACTATACACTACACTATGGACTATACACTACACTATACACTTCACACTACACTCTACACCCTATACACTGCACACTACACTATACACTTCACACTATACACTACACTCTACACCCTATACACTGCACACTATACACTACACTATGCAATATACACTATACACTACACACTATACACTACACTGCACACTAGGCACTACACTCTACACTACACACTGTACACTACATGCTGCACACTATACACTATACACTACACTATAAACTTCACACTATACACTACTCTGCACACTAGGCACTACACTACACTCTACACACTATACACTGCACGCTATGCACTACACTGCACACTCGGCACTACACTACACTATACACTGCACACTACACACTATCCACTGCACACTATACACTACACTACACTATGCACTACACTACACATTACACACTATACACTACACAGTATACATTACACACTATACACTATACACTATACACTACACTATAAACTTCACACTATACACTATACACTACACTGCACACTAGGCACTACACTACACTCTACACACTATACACTGCACGCTATGCACTACACTGCACACTCGGCACTACACTACACTATACACTGCACACTACACACTATCCACTGCACACTATACACTACACTACACTATGCACTACACTACACATTACACACAATACACTTCACAGTATACATTACACACTACACAATATACATTACACACTACACAGTATACACAACATTACACACTACACTACACTACACTATGCACTACACATTTCACACAATACACATCACAGTATACACTACACATTAAACACTACATAATATACACTATACGTTACACACTACACAGTATACACTACACTATGCTATTCACTACACTCTACACACTGCCCACTACACCCCAAGAAGAGTCGTCGGGAAAGGATTTTGTCTGGATTGGAATTTCCTGAACACAGACGTCCTTGTCAGTTTGTGCTATTTTGTTTTACCATGATTAACCCATTGCTTACGCAGCGCAAGCACGTGTTGCGATAACGCCAACACCCGTTGGCTACGCAGCTCAACTACGTGTTGCGGTCGCCGTAATGAATTTTTCCTATCTCCGTGTCTGTTTCAAGGGAAGTAAATCGTACAGCTCTTTGTTCTCTATCCAGTGTGTGTTCGCTGGAGTTACCTTTTCTTTAGTATAGTCCCCGTGAGAAAGCTAGATGTAGTAGAAGCTACGCTCACCCTATGTCGCGTTTATGCGCTTGTCGACATGGCGTCGCGTTGTCGAAGGTGATCGAGCGGTGATGAAA
>JAWQFJ010002497.1:74385-94385 GCA_034096865.1 Theodoxus fluviatilis | reverse complement strand
AAGTGGAGAGAAAAATAGTATCAGAACAAACTATTTTTGGCGCAATGCTGTAACGCGAAGGGTCAAGTCTAGTACGCATTTATTGCGAACTGTGCCAGAGTCAATACTGACTCGGGTTCACTGAATGAGCTGCTGTTACACCCATGCAGATCTGTTGCAGTTCAGACCACAGGGGAAAGTGAGCACCTCCAAATTTCTTGATTAAACCACTTTGTGGGTGGTATATCTTCAAAACTCTTGGAGATGACATACAAATGGTCCCAGAAGCTAGAAATGGCTCAAACTCGGTTCTGACCAAAATCATGTTGGGCATTTTTTACATTTTGCTCCAGCAACTGTATGTACGTTTTGCTGGATCAGGTCACACAGAATCCCTCATAAGACACGAGAGTTGGGCTGCAAACGAGAACTTGCCAGACCACTGCTTTGATGCTTGCCGTTCAGGATGAGTGCTCATTTTGACCTACAAGAGGTGTTGCTCATGTTTATGTTGGCCATGCAAAGTCTTGCTGGCAGTGTGCACGCCTGCAGACTTATCCACGTGCACCCATTGGACCATCTTGAAGATCTGCCACAGTAGTCACAGACCTGTTTACCCTTCCGCAATTTGCGGAAATCTTCTGATTTTGAGTCCGAGTCTCCGCTTTTACGGACGATCTTCCGGCCGATATTTCGCTGAAAAAATCGAAATCTTCCTCTTGAAGATCAAAACCTTCCGCATTTTTCTGGTTATTTATCAAATCTTCCTCATAAGGGTTTTGGGGGGTAAACAGGTCTGTAGTCAGAACAAACATTTCAGACAGCGTGTAGATGTAAAAATCGAAGGGGGGGATTTTCTGTGAGAAAGCTGGCTTCGTGTTATGTTCACCCAGGTTCTGTGGTGAAAGTTTTTATCCATCTGTTTCAGAATTAAAGCCCCCCACCAAAAGGTATGGCAAGCCCTCATCAACTGTGTCCAAAGCAAGCGAGGAGGAGTCCTTCCAGGAGCTCAAGAGGGCTGCAAAGGAGGTGGCCTTGTCTACACCGTTAGAGGCCGATTCCAGTGGTGGGGCCAGGAGGAAGTCTTCATCTTCCGCCCCATCCCCGTCCCCATCCCCATCCCCGTCCCCATTCCCGTCCCCATCCCAGTCCCCATCCCTGTCCAACCCCAGCCCTGCCCAGGCAGCGTCAGCCTCTCCCCCCAGGGAGGGTGGCAGTCCCACACCACATGTCTCCACAAGTGTGGGCCCAGACCCACCAGTGGGGGCAGGGGAAGACAAGGCTGCAGACGCAGTGACTGGTGATGAGGATGAATCTTCCCAGCCCATTGTGAAGTTTGAGGAGAGTGCTAAGAACAATCCCGACGACATAGAGATCATGACAGACGATGACAACTCGAGGCTGTCGCCCGATATTTTTATGCAAGAAGGCAACTTGGAGGACAGCGCATGTGGAGACGAGGGTCAGCCTGAGCCGCCAGCCTCAGGGGGGTCCAGTGACCACGGTTGTGTGGACGCTGACTCCAAACTTCAGGACACCATCACTGGGCCTCCCCAGGGGAAAGAGGAGGGAGGAAGTGGAAAGGAAGACGCAGAAGACTACTGTTCCTTTGAGCACGACGAGATTGAAACCTGTGAAGCGGAGGAAGCCTCCACTACTCTGGTTGAGGAGCTAGAGAGATGTCAGGAAAACACACTGCCATTCACCCCAGACAGAAAGTCAGAGGAAGGAGAGAAGGAGGAAGATCTGGAGAGAGGTGAAACAGCTCCAGACGAGGCATCAGTCTCTCCGGCTCCTGCCGACACCGAGGAGGAGGAGCCTTCGCAAAAGCTGCTGCAAGTGCATCCAGACATTTTGAGGACAGGGGAGCCATTGGAAGAGAAGGAGACCGAGACCGGGGGGTGGGTCTCTGAGGATCAACCGTCTCAGTCTCTCTTGCAGGCGGAAGTGGGCAGAGTTGGAGAGGAAAGCGTGGATGCTGAGGACAAAGCAGAGAGTGGAGATGGATTGGGGACAAAATCCTCAGAGGACCAAGACCATGCCGGAGGCGAGGCAGTTTCTGATCGTACAGAGGAGGCCATGGACACGGAGGAAGAGGCCATGTTGTCAGAGGAGGCTGGTGACAGGCAGGGAGGAGGGGCAGATGGGGACAAGTCTGATGGACTGGAGGCGTTAGATGAGTCTGCTCTGTTGGGGAGTGAGGCCGACAGCGGTGAAAAGTCTGAAGAAAGTGTCGGGGAAGGGGCTCCAACTTCTCCGCCTCCCAGCACTTTGGGGGGACGTGGGACGGGAGGCAGTGGAGACGGGGATGGGAAGGAGACCACAGTGGACGGGGCACTGGCGACACCTGGTGGGGACAAGCAGAAGGACCCTGACTTGGAGATAGAGGCAGACTGCAAAGCGGAGACACAGCCTCCGTCTCCAAGAGACAGTACCACACATTCCCCTGACCCAAACACAGTAGTGACTGACCATATGATGGAAATAGACCAGACGGTGGAAACTGACCAGAACAGGAAAGTTGACTTGGCAAGGGCAGCAACCACATCTCCTGACGGGGACTCCAGGAAATCCAGTCTCAGAGACAGCCCCTCCCTCCCTGCGTCTGCTGACGAACATGGTCCCAGTCAAGAAGTGGAGAAACTGGCCTCCAAAACTGGGGTTTCTGTTGAAGAGGAGATGATGGATGTAGACAAGAAGGAAGATGACTCGGATGATGTGTGTGTGATTGAAGACGAGGAAGAGCAGAAACAGGCAGATTCATGCAGTAAGCTGCCCGCCTCACCCAGGAAAAGGAAGGGAGATGCAGAGGGGGAAGAATCCGACTTGGAAATTGCAGAGCTTGCGCCTGGTGAGAAGGCAGGCAGTGCAGCCAGCGCAGGTACAGAGAGCGCCGACCGTGCCACAGAGTTGCCTTCCTCTCCCAAGAGGAGGAGGGGAATGGAGGACTTCGTAGAAATCATAGACGCGGAGCCTGCTGAGAAGGGAGACATCGTGATGGAGCATGCCTCCCCTCTCCCCATTCCTAGAGACAAACTGCGAGTGACCAATGGAACCAAGCTCTTGTTCAGGACACTGGCGACCAAGACTGCAAGCGCTGCTGCTGTGGATGGCAAGGATGCAGGCACTGGAGGTCGCAGCCTCTCGGAAAAACCAGCAACGCCCTCCTCGGATGCTGCAGGAATGAGCGTGGTCGGCCTGGATACTGCGAGCACAGCAAGCAAGAATTCACTGCCTGCTGCAAGTGCATCACCAAGCACGGGTGCTGTAGCAGGTGAGGTTGCAGGGGATGTGACAGTTACGTCCAGTGGTCAAGACGCGGGCACTCCTGAGGAGGCCAAGTCGACCAAGCCAGCCTCCACCACCACTGCCCCCAAAGGACCATCAACTGATCTTGGCAAGAAAGCCACAGAGGGAAGCAAAGGACCCTCTGACAAGGATCTCATTTTGATTGACTCGGACTCGGACCCAGAAGAGGAGGGGAAGAAGGTGGAGGAAAATAAAAAGTCGGACTCTGATGACGATGTTCAATTTGTGAAGGCAGCACCTGCTGTGCTTCCCCGGCGAATGCCCCCACCTCAGATGACCTCCACCCCCAAAGTCCCGGTCAGCACTGGCCCCTACAGGGCCCAACCCGGCTCCTTCCTGCTCCCCTCCCCCCAAGGGCCACGTGGTCCAGTCCAGACCACAAACCCCTCTGTGCGTGTACCCATGGCAAGCAACGCCTATCTCCAGAGAGGGGCTCCACCGAATGTTCCCCCTCTCCACCGCGCCCCGAACAGGGGAATGGTGCCCGGGATGGGGCCAGCAGCAGTCTCGCCCCAGAGAGCACTGCAGGTCTTCAATGTGGAGAGGCCTTATGTCCCTGGCCCTGTCAGACAGCAGTGGCAGCACATGGTGAACCCAGGGCCGACTTCTCGGGGGTTTGGTGGAACTCCTGCCAGAGTCCCTGGCGTCACGGGGATGCCGCCATCCCAAGGTGTAGCAACAAGTGCCACACGTGTGCCCTCCAACCAGGGCATGCCCGTCATCAGCAGCGTCCACTCCTTGCAGCACCTGATGCGTGGACAGCTGATGGGACCCATGAGTTTGCCCACTAGGGTGACTGTCCCTTCTGTGAGACAGGTTGGGCCAGGGGCGGCCGTCCATCACACCGCTGGACAACCGCCTCCACTCCGACCAGGGGGAGTAGGGAACGTGGGCTCCATGGGGAGGATGCCACTTGCTGTGGGGATGAGATCTCCTGCAGGACAAACTGGCAGGCAGCAACACTTCACCAGCCTAAGGCCACAGCCACCGCAGCAGCAGCAGCAGCAATGGCAGCAGTGCACGGTGCCAGTGGACAAGGGGGGACTGCCGGTGCCGAGACAGATTCCCCAGACCTCCAGACCCCTGGCCCAGACAGGTCCCACCACGGTGAGCTCCAGGTTTGGGGGAGGGACCGCCCCCTCCAGGCTGCCGGGCCAGGCTCTCAACGGTCACCCAGGCAACTCTGCGGCCAGAGCCGCAAAGCCCTCGGGGGCACTGATGCCTCAGCCCCCCAGGGTCAGCACTCAGGGTGGGTCCGCACCCCTCGCCCCCAGCAGGGGCAGAGCCAGCACCAGCGTGCAGGATGTGATTGTGCTGGACTAGGACCGGGGTGCGCGTGGAGCTGGCACTTGTCCTCCCTGTCACTGTGAGACTGGTGTAGAATGAAAATGGATGCGGGTATGATTTCATAGAAGTCTGGGATGTGAAAGCCATTAAGCTTGTCTTGTTAACAAAAAAATTAATTTCACCCACAGATGATGGAATAGAATTGACGATTCATCTCATCATATTTGTCTTCTGTACAGTTCATTAGCATTTGCATGCACTTTGAAGTTGTCAGGGCACTGCTCCATCTTGCTGTAGACGCGCCACAAAGACTGAGATCTCCGTTTTAAGACCAACTTGACTCTTCAGGGAACGTGTTTCTCCCCTCCGTGCTGTGCTGTGTTGTGTTGTGTTATTTTGTGTTGTGTTTGCTGCTGCTCCAAGCTTGCCAGAGATAAAGTTTTCTGCGCTCTGTCAGGAGCAAAGTGCATGCGTGCACTTGGCCACCTTTGGGTGGGGGCTGAGTAGGGTGACAGCCCATGATGCCCTCGCATTGCACTTTGGGTAGACTTCATGGTGCACCAGTTGTTGGGATTTTGGAAGTTTCACATCTACAATCTGTGGAGACGACAACCTGTGTTTTAATCATTTTATTTTTAACAAAAGTTCATTTTTGCTTAGGGATGTATCATAACGCCTGACATTCGGCGTGGACTGCATGCCTGGAGTGAAGGGTTTTGGTTTTTCTTTTTTTCTTAACTCTCTTGTTCAGGAGTGAGGACCTGTGCGAGAGCCAGAAGAAATGTGTACAATCAGACACGGGGGCTGTGGTATTGCGGCTGGACAGCCAGTGCAGTCTGGTTCCTCTGATGAGCTGTGACTTTGGGTGTGCTGCAGAGAGTGAGTAAGGATTGATGTAAAGCGGAAACTGCTCTCGTCTGGACTGGGACTGGACAGCTCAATGTGACATTGCAGTGGTAAACTGATACTATTCCTTCCAAGATATATCGCAGAGTGTAGACGTGGAATGCAATATAAAACTGATGAAATTAAATGTTCTTCAGATAATTTATTTTCCAGAGAAAAAAAGGATAGAAGAGATCATGAAGTGACTTCTTTTGAGGGATTTGAACACAAGATGCTGGTCTGTGCATTTTCCCCCTGCTCCACAAGGCTTTGAAAGCACGAGGGAGAGGCGGGGACGGATGGGTGGGGGATGTGCCATGATGAAGGTTATGCCCAGGTTGTTAGTACAGAGTCACATAGCGTTGGGGCAAAAGCTGATGGACTATAACAGAGCTGTGCTATCCTTGTGTGGAGTCTGTCTAGAAACCCCTCCTGTGTGGCGTCTGTCTAGGAACCCCTCCTGTGTAAAGCCTGTGCTGTCCGTGTGTGGAGTCTGTCTAGAAACCCCTCCTGTGTGGCGTCTGTCCAGGAACCCCCCCTCCCCCCTGTGTAAAGCCTGTGCTGTCCTTGTGTGGAGTCTGTCTAGAAACTCCTCCTGTGTGGCGTCTGTCTAGGAACCCCTCCTGTGTAAAGCCTGTGCTGTCCTTGTGTGCAGTCTGTCTAGGAACCCCTCCTGTGTAAAGCCTGTGTCCTTGTGTGCAGTCTGTCTAGGAACCCCTCCTGTGCAAACCCTGTCTAAGGGCTCTGTACGTATGGCCTATAATTGCTTGCAAATCTGGGTTTGCTGCACTCGTTGTTTCCTCCCAACTCCGGTGCAGATGTGTCACTTTTAGCATTGGCTTCTCTTTTGCATGTGTTGCTGTTGCTTGCTTGTTTGGCGTTGACATTGCATCGTCTCTTTTTACTTCACTGTTCCATTTGTGCGCATTGGTTATGAGACAAGGTGGTGAGGGTGGATTGTGCTTTGGGTCAGGTGCACATGTGCCTCCAATAGATTCCAGACTGTCTGCACAGCTTTCTGTGTCAGTCTGGCGGTCATGGAGGCAACTACAAGGAGTTGCGCGTTATAGTGACTTTGGCAAGGCTAGATTCTGATGTCTTGGTGCAGAGTGACTTTGGCATTGCTAGATTCTGATGTCTTGGTGCAGAGTGACCAGGAGTGACCAGCTGTATGGAAGCTGTTGGTCTTGTCCCCTGAGTCTCCTGTTCACCTGACATGATGTCCCGTGTCTCGTGTGCGTCGTGTCCAGTAAGTCTGATTTACACCTGAGACGATGTCCTGTGTCTTGTGTGCTTGGTAGGTCAGTCTGGGGTCTTCCGTAGGTTTGGCAAAGGCGCCAGACTGAGGAAGAGATAAACTAATCTCCTGTGTCGAGTCTCGAGAGAAAAAGGTCGCTTCAAAGATATTTAGAGAGGTTTTTTATTTTAAACTTATTTTGAGTACAGGTGGCTGATCTTTGTCATCAACCCTAGGCCTGTTGCAGTCGATGCTTTTTCTGTTCTTTTTTAAACTTGTAGAGCTAATGTGGCTTGTGCAAGCCATGATGAAGACTGCTTTAGAACTCTGAAAATTCTTTCTCAGTGGGCTGATAGAACACCATGGGTATGGACGTGGCAAAGTAGGTGGCGGGAGTGTTGCAGTCCTGCAGGTATGGAACGTCGGCTGTAAGACCTGGATCACCCTGAACCAGGTGGCGACAGATCTCTTATTGTTTAATAAAAAATGCATCCTCATCATCATTGTTGTTGTCATCATTGTCATTGTCACCATCATCGTCCCACTCTTACAGCCTAGTGGCAGCCGTGCACTGATATTCCAAGTAGAGTTAGGGAGGACTAGCCCATGCTGGCAGGAATCACCGCGTCTGGTGACCATTGATGCTGGCTTGAACAGTGACTAGAGATGCCTGCTGACCCTTACTGTCTGTGAGCTTGCACTCAGGGATCTGATTAGGTACTCCCATTGCAGGCAAGATTGTGCTGGCCGCTTCACTGCAGCAACATTGTGTGTGCATGCATGCATATATGTGTCCTCTGTGTGTGTGTGCGTGCATGCATATATGTGTCCTCTGTGTGTGTGTGTGTGTCTGCATGCAGAGAGAAAAAACCAAGTTTTGGGGAAATTTGAGACATTGCATTATCCTGGGGAGTAGTTTCTGGCAGGCAATGTGCAGGTCCATGTAGCATCAGGGCCTGACTCGGGGACACGCTGTGGGTGTGGAGCACATTCTGATGAGAAGAGCGTTAGTCTGTTCATTTGCCATAGAGAAACAGTCTAAACAGAGCGGAAGCCATGTTGGCCATAACAGTACGTTTTCAAGTTGAAGACCACAGCTATTGACTCCATCTGGGCTTGCAGTGCTGTCGCTGATAAATGGCTGCTCGGGAGATGATCTTTCGGCATGATGCAGATGCTGAGGTTTGAAGACTAAAAATAGTGGTTTTGTTTTGTCCGTCCTTTTGCTCATTTCATGATTGTGATCATTACTGGACACTACCCTGAAGACAAAAAATATCCTTGTCCTCCTCCTGTATCATCAGTACATTCTGTAGATGAAAAGTTTGTACTTCTCAGTCCCTACTTTTAGAGAGCATTTCTGAGCATCCAGTGCATGGCGGACATTGCATGTGTGTCACCTGGCAGGTCTGGTGTCGGAACTCTTTGATCAGAAGAGGGGAAGAGGTCTGCACATTGTGTCTGAAGGTGCTACTCCTTGATGTGACCGGTCCTGGTATTGCTTCTGGTTTCTCTGTGTGCTTTGTGTGTTTGTGTCTGTGTGTTTGTGTCTGTGTGTGCTTGTGTGTGTGTATGAGTGTATGTGTGTGCTTGTGTCTGTGTGTGTCTGTGTGTGTGTGTATGAGTGTGTGTGCATGTGTTGGAACAGGCCAGGCTGTTGATTTTGCACACGGAAGGGTTAGCATGCTCGTCACTGACCTAAATGTCGGATTCTTGCACGTGCATGCGTGTATCGTACCATGCTCCTCACTGACCTAAATGTCGGATTCTTGCACGTGCATGCGTGTATTGTACCATGCTTATCCCTTTGTGTCACTCTCTCTCACTCAGTCTTCAGAAACGCTCAATGGTACACTGGAAATCAGGACTAGGGCATAGTCAGCTTGGTGTGTGTTGTGTATGCATGCGTGTGTGTGTGTGTGCAAGCGCGCCGGGGAAGGGAGGGTGGGGGGAGAGATATGAAGATTGTATTGCTATATCAGTGCGTTCAAAACATTTGGTACAAATTATTTCATGTCTTTGCCAGTGTCTATTTTTGTATTGTTTAACATAATGTATGCATTGCAACCCAATGTTATGCTGTCATTACTGAATGGAATATTGCCCTTGAATTCTCTGCTTATGATTAGATTTGTCTGTGAAAAAAGAACCCATGTGCATACTTTGTGAGAAGACGGTTGGTTTATTATTTAAAAAACCTATATGATGATTATTATCAGCTATCGTCATAATTGTTGTTATCATCATCATCATCATCATTTTGGACTGCTTCCATGTCCTCTGGTGAGCACAGATGCCATTGAGACAGTGTGCCAGTTTTGAAGGAAACTCATTACGTTGTGGTGCCTCAGTATTTCTCACGTTCACTCTTAATGTGGAATACCTGCAAACTAGCACGACTCCAGCTGTGCATGTCAGTTTGTCTGCCCGCTGGTGTGGTGTGCACCACGTCTTCCTGGCAGCACCTGTCCCGAATATTGGAGGGGGAGGGGGAGATGAGGGTGTGTGTGCTGAGAAAGTAGACAAGACTGCATTGCAGTGAGGGGGACAAGACTGCCTTGGAAAACTGCCAGGAGGACGCAAGGCCTGGCGAGGTTGAAGTGAGACTGTCACTGCAGTTGACTTTCTCTCCAGAGTGAGGAGATCTGTACAAAGCTGCCCTTGCAAGGAACTGTGGGTGAAAAATGCACGGGGTGCTCACAGTGCTCGCACGGCCTGATTGCCAGTTTCTGCTCCTGCGTTCTGGAAGTGGACATTGGATTCATTACGATGAACTGACATATTTCATCTCTGGAAATTCCTGTACATAATTTTGAGCCCAAAACGCAGGGGAAACATTTAGTGTTTGGATGTCAGGTGGATGGGGAGAGAGGGTCTTGAGCTAGCACGTGTTTTAAGTGTTTTAATCTTTGTCATGAATTTGTATGTTGAAAGTGAATAAAGCTGTCAATGCGTACATACGTGTGTTGCCCTTTTTCGACATTGCGCCGCCATTGAAAACAAAATGTCCTTACGGTGACCCGACCAACCATGGACTTTCCTTCCAACCCTCAACCTTTTTTTTAATGATAGAAAGAAATCGAAGTTTAACTACAATCTGCGTGCTGTTCCATCTTACAAGTGAGCACCATATTTAAGGAAAAAAGAAAAACGTGTTTTCAGCAAAGGACAGAAATGTTTAAATTATCTACTGTATACATGGCTATTTTTATAACACACACACATAAACATGATCAGTGTCTCGATCTGGACTCCTTACACAAAAAGTCAGACCTTCCTGCCGACTCCTCTGTTTTTCCACGTTGCCATAACTCCGACTTCTTTCTTGTTGTTTGTTTTGGGTTTTTGTTATTCTTTTTGCTCTTTTGCCTTACACTGGTGCCATGGTCCAAACTAGTCGGTTCAGCCTCGAGCCCCAAGCAATGCAAGCCACCGCAGTTGTCAATGTCTGTAGCAAGTCCTGTGCTTGTGCAGATGTCCTGAAATGTTGGATACTGGTGCCTGAGAATGCTTCATCGAGATTTAGCCTGATTTAATACACATCTAGACTATCTACTGTATCTAGACTGGACACGCCATGCATATGGACAAGTCCAGGATCCCGAGACAACTGTTCTATGGAGAACTCACCCTGGGCAGCCGCAACCGGGGCCGGCCAAGAAAGATTAAGAAACAACCTCAAGACAAACGTAAAGTGGATGGACCTCCATCCCCGCCAGCTTGAAACTGCAGCCTCAGACCGGAGTGCCTGGCGCGCCCAGACGAGGGCAGCCGTAACATCTTCGAAGCAGACCGCAGCCGTGGCCTTGCTGCTGCAAGAGAGCAACGGCCCAGAGCCGCCTCGACCTCTGCCCCTGCCCTGACGTCTGGCGTTCCTTGCCCCACCAGTGGTCGCCTGTGCGCCTCGGATTTGGGTCTCCGAAGTTACATGCGCATTCATCAGAAATGACAGCACTCAGTCTTCCTCGGGTGCCGAGAGAACGCCAAGAAGCAGAAGATACCCATAGACACAAACACCGCAGCCTACTTCTTTGCAGACGCAATTCGGCAGATCAACGAATTAGGTGCGTCCTTCTAAACAGCCCTGCCATGTATGCCCAGATTCGACAGTCCTACAGACAGGAGGGTCGTTTTCTAATAGATAAAGTAGTAGACGTCTATCAGTAGGCACAAGACAGGTCTCTGTGGAAACATCTCTGCCACAAGGGTGTCAAGACCGTCGAGGAAAGAAGAGCCGCCACTGTTCAAGGAAAGAAGAGCGGCCACTGTTCAAGGAAAGAAGAGCGGCCACTGTTCAAGGAAAGAAGAGCGGCCACTGTTCAAGGAAAGAAGAGCAGCCACTGTTCAAGGAAAGAAGAGCGGCCACTGTTCAAAGAAGAGCGGCCACTGTTCAAGGAAAGAAGAGCGGCCACTGTTCAAGGAAAGAAGAGCAGCCACTGTTCAAGGAAAGAAGAGCGGCCACTGTTCAAGGAAAGAAGAGCGGCCACTGTTCAAGGAAAGAAGAGCGGCCACTGTTCAAGGAAAGAAGAGCGGCCACTGTTCAAGGAAAGAAGAGCGGCCACTGTTCAAGGAAAGAAGAGCGGCCACTGTTCAAGGAAAGAAGAGCGGCCACTGTTCAAGGAAAGAAGAGCGGCCACTGTTCAAGAGAAGAGAGCGGCCACTGTTCAAGAGAAGAGAGCGGCCACTGTTCAAGGAAAGAAGAGCAGCCACTGTTCAAGGAGAGAAGAGCGGCCACTGTTCAAGAGAAGAGAGCGGCCACTGTTCAAGGAAAGAAGAGCGGCCACTGTTCAAGGAAAGAAGAGCGGCCACTGTTCAAGGAAAGAAGAGCGGCCACTGTTCAAGGAAAGAAGAGCGGCCACTGTTCAAGGAAAGAAGAGCGGCCACTGTTCAAGGAGAGAAGAGCGGCCACTGTTCAAGAGAAGAGAGCGGCCACTGTTCAAGAGAAGAGAGCGGCGGAGGCAGGGCAGCTCCGCTGAGGAGGTTTTCCAGGGCAGCAAATGCGAAAAATGCTCTGCCCTCCAGGATGGCCTCCGTTCTCACAAGAGGTCTTATTTCAGATGACCTGCCTGCCTACTCATCCGTCGGACTCGAGTCCAGAGAGAGGTCCGTAGAAGTAGTTGGAGTGGGGCTCTGTGGCTGAGTGGTTAGCGCGCTGGACCTACAGTCGCTTGCGGCCAGTGGGTACGGCGTTCGAAGCTGCGCGGTTCCCAGAGTTGCATCCTTGAGCAAGATGCTTAACTCGCATTGCTTCTCCCCACCCAGGAGTAAAACCGGGTACCTGTGAGGGCAGTGCTGGCAAAATGTAGTGCGATTAACCCTTGTATGCGGCCAAGCGCCAGCATCGGATTGGAATACTCTCCAGGGAGTTAGTTGGTGCTGGTACCTGACTGTGCGTCTTAAATGTCTGTCACTATGTTTGTTGTGAGGTACCAGTGAGGATTGATCAAGATGCCGCAGTGATCAGGGGGTAAAAGTGTAAAGCGGTTTGAGCACCGATCAATGGTGGAAAGTCGCTATATAAAATCACACCTTTACCTTTACCTTTAATGATCCTTCCAAAACTGCGACGCCTGCAAAGCAGCTGGGACCGAGATCCAGGGCGCCATCGCAGGCAGTAATGAGGAGTTCCTGGCACAAGTCCTCGTGACCCTGTAGCAGTCATTGCGCAGTTCCACTGGAGAGGCGGCCATTACGTTTTTCACATCGCTACGACGCCGCCTCAGACAAAATGTCCCCTGGTCAGACCCGGTCTGCCACGTCGCCTCGTCTTGCCCAGGGCGGCAGAACGGCACGCAGTAGTCATTTGCCACGTCGCATGAAGTCTCAACTTCTCCTAAGGAGGAGGAGAAAGTTTCACACTGAGCTTGCGTGTGTACCGAGTAAGGGATCGATGAGTCTAACGAGGGAAGATGCAGCATCCAGTGCTGAATGTGGGTCCCGTGTCCACTAGTGCAGTCGTAGTTGTTGTCACCGTCACGTCTCCAGCCGACTGCCAGAAACGTCACGTCCATGCCGAAGCCCGCAGCAGACGCTAATTGTCGACTGCAGCTGGCAGCTAGGCCAGTCACGGTATAAAGGCAAGGTCCACTTGCGGAGAAATGCATTCTCCTTTCACGCAGCTCCACTCGAACGCCACGAAATGCAGCACGCTCTTCTTTGGACCTCCCTCCTCCTGGCCGTCTGCCTGCAGGCCTCGGCCTACTACCTCAGCCAACCTGTAAGTCTGTGTAGCTGTGTCAGTCTGTAAGTCTGTGTAGCTGTGTCAGCCTGTACGTCTGTGTAGCTGTGTCAGTCTGTAAGTCTGTGTAGCTGTGTCAGCCTGTAAGTCTGTGTAGCTGTGTCAGTCTGTAAGTCTGTGTAGCTGTGTCAGTCTGTACGCCTGTGTAGCTGTGTCAGCCTGTACGTCTCTGTAGCTGAGTCAGCCTGTAAGTCTGTGTAGCTGTGTCAGCCTGTAAGTCTGTGTAGCTGTGTCAGCCTGTAAGTCTGTGTAGCTGTGTCAGTCTGTAAGTCTGTGTAGCTGTGTCAGTCTGTAAGTATGTGTAGCTGTGTCAGTCTGTACGTCTGTGTAGCTGTGTCAGTCTGTAAGTCTGTGTAGCTGTGTCAGCCTGTAAGTCTGTGTAGCTGTGTCAGCCTGTAAGTCTGTGTAGCTGTGTCAGCCTGTACGTCTGTGTAGCTGTGTCAGCCTGTACGTCTGTGTAGCTGTGCCAGCCTGTACGTCTGTGTAGCTGTGTCAGCCTGTACGTCTGTGTAGCTGTGTCAGTCTGTAAGTCTGTGTAGCTGTGTCAGCCTGTACGTCTGTGTAGCTGTGTCAGCCTGTAAGTCTGTGTAGCTGTGTCAGCCTGTACGTCTGTGTAGCTGTGTCAGCCTGTAAGTCTGTGTAGCTGTGTCAGCCTGTACGTCTGTGTAGCTGTGTCAGCCTGTACGTCTGTGTAGCTGTGTCAGCCTGTAAGTCTGTGTAGCTGTGTCAGTCTGTAAGTCTGTGTAGCTGTGTCAGCCTGTAAGTCTGTGTAGCTGTGTCAGCCTGTAAGTCTGTGTAGCTGTGTCAGTCTGTAAGTCTGTGTAGCTGTGTCAGTCTGTAAGTCTGTGTAGCTGTGTCAGTCTGTAAGTCTGTGTAGCTGTGTCAGTCTGTAAGTCTGTGTAGCTGTGTCAGCCTGTAAGTCTGTGTAGCTGTGTCAGTCTGTGTAGCTGTGTCAGTCTGTGTAGCTGTGTCAGTCTGTAAGTCTGTGTAGCTGTGTCAGTCTGTAAGTCTGTGTAGCTGTGTCAGTCTGTAAGTCTGTGTAGCTGTGTCAGTCTGTAAGTCTGTGTAGCTGTGTCAGTCTGTAAGTCTGTGTAGCTGTGTCAGTCTGTAAGTCTGTGTAGCTGTGTCAGCCTGTAAGTCTGTGTAGCTGTGTCAGTCTGTAAGTCTGTGTAGCTGTGTCAGTCTGTAAGTCTGTGTAGCTGTGTCAGTCTGTAAGTCTGTGTAGCTGTGTCAGTCTGTAAGTCTGTGTAGCTGTGTCAGTCTGTAAGTCTGTGTAGCTGTGTCAGTCTGTAAGTCTGTGTAGCTGTGTCAGTCTGTAAGTCTGTGTAGCTGTGTCAGCCTGTAAGTCTGTGTAGCTGTGTCAGTCTGTAAGTCTGTGTAGCTGTGTCAGTCTGTAAGTCTGTGTAGCTGTGTCAGTCTGTAAGTCTGTGTAGCTGTGTCAGTCTGTAAGTCTGTGTAGCTGTGTCAGTCTGTAAGTCTGTGTAGCTGTGTCAGTCTGTAAGTCTGTGTAGCTGTGTCAGTCTGTAAGTCTGTGTAGCTGTGTCAGTCTGTAAGTATGTGTAGCTGTGTAGCTGTGTCAGCCTGTAAGTCTGTGTAGCTGTTACAGTCTGTAAGTCTGTGTAGTTGTGTCAGTCTGTAAGTCTGTGTAGCTGTGTCAGTCTGTAAGTCTGTGTAGCTGTGTCAGCCTGTAAGTCTGTGTAGCTGTGTCAGCCTGTAAGTCTGTGTAGCTGTGTCAGTCTGTAAGTCTGTGTAGCTGTGTCAGTCTGTAAGTCTGTGTAGCTGTGTCAGTCTGTAAGTCTGTGTAGCTGTGTCAGCCTGTAAGTCTGTGTAGCTGTGTCAGCCTGTACGTCTGTGTAGCTGTGTCAGCCTGTAAGTCTGTGTAGCTGTGTCAGCCTGTAAGTCTGTGTAGCTGTGTCAGTCTGTAAGTCTGTGTAGCTGTGTCAGTCTGTAAGTCTGTGTAGCTGTGTCAGTCTGTAAGTCTGTGTAGCTGTGTCAGTCTGTAAGTCTGTGTAGCTGTGTCAGTCTGTAAGTCTGTGTAGCTGTGTCAGCCTGTACGTCTGTGTAGCTGTGTCAGCCTGTAAGTCTGTGTAGCTGTGTCAGTCTGTAAGTCTGTGTAGCTGTGTCAGCCTGTAAGTCTGTGTAGCTGTGTCAGCCTGTAAGTCTGTGTAGCTGTGTCAGTCTGTACGTCTGTGTAGCTGTGTCAGTCTGTAAGTCTGTGTAGCTGTGTCAGTCTGTAAGTCTGTGTAGCTGTGTCAGTCTGTAAGTCTGTGTAGCTGTGTCAGTCTGTAAGTCTGTGTAGCTGTGTCAGTCTGTGTAGCTGTGTCAGTCTGTGTAGCTGTGTCAGCCTGTAAGTCTGTGTAGCTGTGTCAGTCTGTAAGTCTGTGTAGCTGTGTCAGTCTGTAAGTCTGTGTAGCTGTGTCAGTCTGTAAGTCTGTGTAGCTGTGTCAGTCTGTAAGTCTGTGTAGCTGTGTCAGTCTGTAAGTCTGTGTAGCTGTGTCAGTCTGTAAGTCTGTGTAGCTGTGTCAGTCTGTAAGTCTGTGTAGCTGTGTCAGTCTGTAAGTCTGTGTAGCTGTGTCAGTCTGTAAGTCTGTGTAGCTGTGTCAGTCTGTAAGTCTGTGTAGCTGTGTCAGTCTGTAAGTCTGTGTAGCTGTGTCAGTCTGTAAGTCTGTGTAGCTGTGTCAGTCTGTAAGTCTGTGTAGCTGTGTCAGTCTGTAAGTCTGTGTAGCTGTGTCAGCCTGTAAGTCTGTGTAGCTGTGTCAGTCTGTAAGTCTGTGTAGCTGTGTCAGTCTGTAAGTCTGTGTAGCTGTGTCAGTCTGTAAGTCTGTGTAGCTGTGTCAGCCTGTAAGTCTGTGTAGCTGTGTCAGTCTGTAAGTCTGTGTAGCTGTGTCAGCCTGTAAGTCTGTGTAGCTGTGTCAGTCTGTAAGTCTGTGTAGCTGTGTCAGTCTGTAAGTCTGTGTAGCTGTGTCAGTCTGTAAGTCTGTGTAGCTGTGTCAGCCTGTAAGTCTGTGTAGCTGTGTCAGTCTGTAAGTCTGTGTAGCTGTGTCAGCCTGTAAGTCTGTGTAGCTGTGTCAGCCTGTACGTCTGTGTAGCTGTGTCAGTCTGTAAGTCTGTGTAGCTGTGTCAGTCTGTAAGTCTGTGTAGCTGTGTCAGTCTGTAAGTCTGTGTAGCTGTGTCAGTCTGTAAGTCTGTGTAGCTGTGTCAGCCTGTAAGTCTGTGTAGCTGTGTCAGCCTGTAAGTCTGTGTAGCTGTGTCAGTCTGTAAGTCTGTGTAGCTGTGTCAGTCTGTAAGTCTGTGTAGCTGTGTCAGCCTGTAAGTCTGTGTAGCTGTGTCAGCCTGTACGTCTGTGTAGCTGTGTCAGCCTGTAAGTCTGTGTAGCTGTGTCAGTCTGTAAGTCTGTGTAGCTGTGTCAGTCTGTAAGTCTGTGTAGCTGTGTCAGTCTGTAAGTCTGTGTAGCTGTGTCAGTCTGTAAGTCTGTGTAGCTGTGTCAGCCTGTAAGTCTGTGTAGCTGTGTCAGCCTGTAAGTCTGTGTAGCTGTGTCAGTCTGTAAGTCTGTGTAGCTGTGTCAGTCTGTACGTCTGTGTAGCTGTGTCAGCCTGTACGTCTGTGTAGCTGTGTCAGCCTGTAAGTCTGTGTAGCTGTGTCAGTCTGTAAGTCTGTGTAGCTGTGTCAGCCTGTACGTCTGTGTAGCTGTGTCAGTCTGTAAGTCTGTGTAGCTGTGTCAGCCTGTAAGTCTGTGTAGCTGTGTCAGCCTGTACGTCTGTGTAGCTGTGTCAGTCTGTAAGTCTGTGTAGCTGTGTCAGTCTGTAAGTCTCTGTAGCTGTGTCAGTCTGTGTAGCTGTGTCAGCCTGTACGTCTGTGTAGCTGTGTCAGTCTGTAAGTCTGTGTAGCTGTGTCAGTCTGTAAGTCTGTGTAGCTGTGTCAGTCTGTAAGTCTGTGTAGCTGTGTCAGTCTGTAAGTCTGTGTAGCTGTGTCAGTCTGTAAGTCTGTGTAGCTGTGTCAGCCTGTAAGTCTGTGTAGCTGTGTCAGTCTGTAAGTCTGTGTAGCTGTGTCAGCCTGTAAGTCTGTGTAGCTGTGTCAGTCTGTAAGTCTGTGTAGCTGTGTCAGCCTGTAAGTCTGTGTAGCTGTGTCAGTCTGTAAGTCTGTGTAGCTGTGTCAGTCTGTAAGTCTCTGTAGCTGTGTCAGTCTGTAAGTCTCTGTAGCTGTGTCAGTCTGTAAGTCTGTGTAGCTGTGTCAGTCTGTAAGTCTGTGTAGCTGTGTCAGCCTGTAAGTCTGTGTAGCTGTGTCAGTCTGTAAGTCTGTGTAGCTGTGTCAGTCTGTACGTCTGTGTAGCTGTGTCAGCCTGTAAGTCTGTGTAGCTGTGTCAGTCTGTACGTCTCTGTAGCTGTGTCAGCCTGTAAGTATGTGTAGCTGTGTCAGTCTGTAAGTATGTGTAGCTGTGTCAGTCTGTAAGTCTGTGTAGCTGTGTCAGCCTGTAAGTCTGTGTAGCTGTGTCAGTCTGTAAGTCTGTGTAGCTGTGTCAGTCTGTAAGTCTGTGTAGCTGTGTCAGTCTGTAAGTCTGTGTAGCTGTGTCAGTCTGTAAGTCTGTGTAGCTGTGTCAGTCTGTAAGTCTGTGTAGCTGTGTCAGTCTGTACGTCTGTGTAGCTGTGTCAGCCTGTAAGTCTGTGTAGCTGTGTCAGTCTGTAAGTCTGTGTAGCTGTGTCAGTCTGTAAGTCTGTGTAGCTGTGTCAGTCTGTGTAGCTGTGTCAGCCTGTAAGTCTGTGTAGCTGTGTCAGCCTGTAAGTCTGTGTAGCTGTGTCAGCCTGTACGTCTGTGTAGCTGTGTCAGTCTGTAAGTCTGTGTAGCTGTGTCAGTCTGTACGTCTGTGTAGCTGTGTCAGTCTGTAAGTCTGTGTAGCTGTGTCAGTCTGTAAGTCTGTGTAGCTGTGTCAGCCTGTAAGTCTGTGTAGCTGTGTCAGTCTGTAAGTCTGTGTAGCTGTGTCAGTCTGTAAGTCTGTGTAGCTGTGTCAGTCTGTAAGTCTGTGTAGCTGTGTCAGCCTGTAAGTCTGTGTAGCTGTGTCAGCCTGTAAGTCTGTGTAGCTGTGTCAGCCTGTAAGTCTGTGTAGCTGTGTCAGTCTGTAAGTCTGTGTAGCTGTGTCAGCCTGTAAGTCTGTGTAGCTGTGTCAGCCTGTAAGTCTGTGTAGCTGTGTCAGTCTGTAAGTCTGTGTAGCTGTGTCAGCCTGTAAGTCTGTGTAGCTGTGTCAGTCTGTAAGTCTGTGTAGCTGTGTCAGCCTGTACGTCTGTGTAGCTGTGTCAGCCTGTAAGTCTGTGTAGCTGTGTCAGTCTGTACGTCTGTGTAGCTGTGTCAGTCTGTAAGTCTGTGTAGCTGTGTCAGCCTGTACGTCTGTGTAGCTGTGTCAGTCTGTAAGTCTGTGTAGCTGTGTCAGTCTGTAAGTCTGTGTAGCTGTGTCAGTCTGTAAGTCTGTGTAGCTGTGTCAGTCTGTGTAGCTGTGTCAGTCTGTAAGTCTGTGTAGCTGTGTCAGTCTGTAAGTCTCTGTAGCTGTGTCAGTCTGTGTAGCTGTGTCAGTCTGTACGTCTGTGTAGCTGTGTCATTCTGTAAGTCTCTGTAGCTGTGTCAGTCTGTGTAGCTGTGTCAGTCTGTAAGTCTGTGTAGCTGTGTCAGTCTGTGTAGCTGTGACAGTCTGTAAGTCTGTGTAGCTGTGTCAGTCTGTAAGTCTGTGTAGCTGTGTCAGTCTGTAAGTCTGTGTAGCTGTGTCAGTCTGTAAGTCTGTGTAGCTGTGTACTTATGTCGGCCTGTATGTGTGACTGTATTTTCGTGCGTATATCAGTTTGTCAGTGTCTGTAGCTGTGTACCTATATTGATCAACCAGTGAATGCAGTGGTGTAGCTTCAGTGTGTCTCTAGCTACAAAACGACATCAGTCTGTGATTTAGCTACCTAACTACAGACCGCTGCCTGACAGTGCCTGCAGCTACATAGCTACGTAGCTACCTCAGCCAGGTTGTAAGTGCCTGTAGCTATGTGGAGACATCAGTCAGTCAGTAGGTGTTTGTTGCTGCTGAGCTACAGTCAGTAAGTGTTGGCTGGTTCTTAGCTACAGATAGTAAGTGTTTGTTAGTACATGATGTTTAACTACAGTCAGTAAGTGTTTGTTGGTGTTGAGCTACAGTCAGTAAGTGTTGGCTGGTACTTAGCTACAGCTAGTAAGTGTTTGTTAGTACATGATGTTTAACTACAGTCAGTAAGTGTTTGTTGGTGTTTAGCTACATCAGTCAGGCCGTAAACGTCTGTGGGTAAGTAGCTGTGTGGCTACGACAGCCAAGTGTGTGTAGCCATGGAGCTACACCAGTCAGCCTCTAGAGAAAAAGTGTAGTTTCCAAGCATATGTATACATGTATAGTTATCTTAGTCAACTTGTATTATGTAACGGTGTGCTTCTGTTACCAGTCCGTTAGTGTGGCTAGTCAGGTCAGCCTGTCAGGGGACCGACGAGACAAGGACTCCTCGAGCTCCCACGTCTTGTCTGAAACCTCTCTCTCCTCTCCACACCGTCTTCCACGGGAAACCGCGAGAGTGACTGGAGCAAACGGCCGTATCCCCTTCTCCACTCCTGCATACAGACCCTCTTACAGCTGAGATCATCTCTGTCAAATAAATATTTTCATGGATAACGATCGTCTCAACCAGACGGTAGGGGTAAACTTCAGCCTGCAGCCTTTGTCGGTATGGCATCCTTCTTCGTCTTCTGGCTCGTCCTTTGGTGGCGAAGAGGACCAAGACTTCTTCCCAGTCGCTGGGTGAGGTGTGACGGGTCCCAAGGTGGCTGATAAAGCCTGACCAGGCCTGACCAGGCGCGAAAGACTCTCACATGTTACGGCTTCCTCATAGTCATAGTCAAGAAAACCCGCCTTGGCAACGATAGCACGATGCCAGAATACGGCGCCGGTGAGTCGAAGGTTTTGCGTTCAAAGCTGGGAGAGGTGGCAATCTCCTGTCATCCAGGTACGACTTGGTGGACATTTCGGTGCCGGTGATTCTGTGTGGTGGCAGCAGGAGCTGCTAGGGACTG
>JAWQFJ010002497.1:14385-69385 GCA_034096865.1 Theodoxus fluviatilis | reverse complement strand
CCCAAAAAAGGAGACTGTAATGTTGTTTGTTGAGTGAATGCAGCTGGACTGTCTAAATCCATATAATCTTGTCGATGGGAGAAACGGAAATAAAGACCACTTTATGACCATTTTTTTAAATTTACACGCAACACAAGAAGCCGCGCCAGGTTGTGACAGTCTCACTGCGAGTTGTGAGTGGACGGGCAGTGGTGATGATGGACGACGCCAGCTCGAAGGCCAGGTGATTCTGAGTCGTTTCAATGTCGAGTTGATCTTTTGTAATGGCGCTACGTTTGCGAGCTTTAACAGCGTATTCTCAATGGCCATTTCGTCAAGGAATCTGAAACGCTCCTTTCAAGACTGAATTATCTGCTAGTCGTAGTCACTATATGAAAACAAGACCGTTAGAAGAGAAACCAAAGTCTAGTTCCAGTGGCGGAATCGACCTTTAGAACGAAACAAGTCACATCTCGGTACATCCACTGGCGCAAACATTTCACTCAAAAGTCTTCTTCAGGTGCATGAAATGATAGATAAAAAATAATGAAACACTTACAACAGCGGATCCAAACACCAAAAGTTAACCATTTTGACCTCCCAGCCAGTCATTGCAAGCCCTCTTGGAGGGTTAGTTACTGTACCAGCCCCCAAGGGAAAATATTCCATGCAAAACCAACCCACTGTATATAAACCATTTACTGAATCAAGTGTATCCTCGTCTAATAAGGTAAATGAAGTGAATTCATTGATAATAAGTCGTGTCCAGTCAGGTCAGTGAGGTCAGGAGTCAGGTCAGTGAGGTCAGGAGTCAGGTCAGTGAGGTCAGGAGTCAGGTCAGGAAACAGAAAATACAAAGGTGTGGACAGCAACCGACAATGTATTCTTTCTTGAGCCAAGGTGGCCATGAAAAGGGCCGTTTACAGGCAAGCGTATACCGATGGAGGTAGAGCCTCCCGCCCCGGGATGGAGAGCGAAGCGACACAATACGTGGCAGCTGCGTCTCTGTGGCAGCGGCAAGGTTCCGTCCCAGCTGGCAGGTATTCGATGTGGTGTCTTGTCTTCTCGTCGTGGCGAGCTTTGGGATGAATTCCTTCCCCAGGCCCAGGGTGAGAGAGGCTGGCGGGTGACGGCTTAAGTAGGGAATGGTTGGCAGGTGCTCACCTCAAGACTAAGATATCCCATGGGGCGCCGACAGTAGTGAGGTCAGGAGTCAGGTCAGTGAGGTCAGGAGTAAGGGGGACAACGCCAGGAACAGATGTACCTGGAGAAAGGAACTCTACAGCGACCTGAGAATGGATGGATGGGGTTTAAAGGCGTACCAGCCTTGTGGGCTGTATAAAAACGTTGATGTTGCACTCTTCCCTTGCAATACCTTGATGTACGGGGTTCTCCTGGCTTGCGCTAGGAAGTTGAAGTGACAGACTCTGGTGATCGTTTCCAATGAACTTTATTCACGCACTGACCTCTACAGTGGTGAAAATCAGCAACAGCAATTCGTATAGCGCTCACACAGCTTCACTCTGCTTACAGTACTGCAGAGGCTCGCTAGCACACAGCAGAAACTCGCTCCCCTGGGAGTCAAAGCTCTCACCTTTAACTCTGTCGTATCTGCTGCTCTCTCCCTCTCTCACTCGCTTTCGCTCCTTATATACCTTTACACAACTTCTAGAAACTACCAGCACGATATCGCGTTTACTCCCACATTCCTAACTGCGACGCGACTGACTTACTGTGTCACAACAAGCTAATATTAGCCTAACTCGGTCGCGCGCGGGTCAAGGCCGTGACCTGACTGATAAACACGCCTGCGACGGTGCCAGTAGGTTCGAGAAAACGTCACAACATAGCTCCTCCCCTAAAGACCGAAACGACCTCGTCGGTCTCACTACATATACATCTCCACCATTAAATATACAAAGCACCATAAACTAACACCTCAAAAATACACAACTAACAACAACATTATCATCAACAACAACAACAAAATACCGGGAAAGAGTCAATCCCCAGTCCAGGTAGTTCAAAAATTACAAAATGAGTGGCATAGATGCAGAAACCTGACACATGGGCGAAAGCTTCCTTGCGGTAGCATCTGCCCAGTCCATGGGGTCAATGTCTGCCAGACCACTGTTCATACTGTCACTGAAAGTAAAGAACTCCTCACAGGAAGCGAGGGGGGCCGCATCACACGCCGCCCTCGCCGCGTGTATGTCTGTACGTAATCAGGGGTCGCTCCATCCACGCTCTCGTCTTCCGAGGAAGGCCCTGGTACAGTGTCTCTCTCTGTGGGCTCGTCGTCGGTTGGATCAGGGTGACGTCGTGGCGACGGCCACCAGTCCGGCGGTAGTTCTCCCTGGTACTTCCAGAGACGGGCACGGTTCACGTAACGTCCTCTCTGTGGCCGGGCAAGCTTGGTGGTGCATCCCTTCTCAGCCCGTGGGTTGGAGTACCACGGTGCAGTGCCATCAGGAGAGATCTGGTGATAGGCCTTGCGGTCGTAACCAGTCTTCATTCCGTCCACCCTCCGCTGCAGGTGTGTCCTTGCGGACTTTCCCACTGCCTGCAGCATACCCTGGAGCGGTTCCACACCCTGGGGCACGTCACGGGGGATATCCACCAATGGCCTGGCGACCACTGCAGAACTGTCAGTCTTGCTAGAGCCACTACGGCGACTGTGGGGTCTTGTCTGTGAGGCACAGATGGCACAGCGCCGACACAAGTTGCGAACGGACTTGTGTCGACCAATCCAAAAGTACCGCTCACAGACGCGTCGGTACGTCTTCTGCCTTCCGAGGTGGCCAGCTGCTGGGTCATCGTGTACCTGTCTCAGCGCTTATTCCTGCATGGCTCTCGGCAGAACAGGGAGAAGGCGGCAGGTTTCTCCCTTCTCGTCCATCCACTTTCTGTACAGCGCTCCATCCGTCAGCTGCAAGGCATCCCACTGGGTCCAGTATGCCTTGGTGACAGGGCTGGTAACGGCGACCTTCCTCCAGGGTGGGCGGACAGGCCTGTCCTCCATCCAGCGGATGATGGGCTGCAGGTCCGGATCCTGTCTCTGTGCGACTGCCAGAGGCGTCTCTTGAGCGGCGATCCGCCTCAACGCACCCGAGGGCCGCAGTGAAGCATTCCCTTCACCCCCAAGACCCTTCAACTGCACGTGGTGCCCATCAATCAGCAGGAGGAACTGTCCCCAGTCTATAACACAGCAATGCTTCCGCAAAAAGTCTATCCCCAGGATGACGTCATCTTCTACATCGGCGATCACAAAGGGGTGAGAAACAACTAGCTCACCGGCCTTCACCTTCACTGTCACGATGCCGTGCACAGGGATCGGTCTGTGCATGACGTCAGTGAGCACCATCGCCGATTCCTCTCTTCTCTGGAAGGGGTACAGACCAGTCTTTATCACAGAAATGGTCGCTCCTGAGTCGATCAGTGCCTGATGACGGTTGCCGTTGATGTGCACCTCGATCGCCGGCCCTCCTGGGTCTACGCGGACACCCTTCAACCGATGACTGATGCGATGTGGGGCGGTGGAGGCAGAGGACGCCGGGCTATGCCCCTTAAGCCCGGCGCATCCTAGTTTTCCTGGGCTGTGGTGGTCTTCTTCCTTCCCTGTGGACAGCGGCGAGCGATGTGGCCTGTCTTGTCGCAATTATAACATCTGATCTGCCCTTGCTGTCCGTCCTGACGGGAAAAGCGGTTTTGCATCTTCTCCAACAGCTCCGCCATCAGCTGGCGAAACTGGGTCAGAGAGAGAGTGTCGCCGTCACCCTCCGGCTTCTCCTGGCTGCCAATGGCTCTGATCCTGTGAGGGTGAGATGCTCGCTGTGTCGCTTCCTCGCGTTGAGCGATAGCCTCGACACGGAGAGCGGTGTTGACTGCTTCCGCCAAGGTAGAGGGAGCCAACACCTGTACTTGGTGTTTCGCTTCGTCGTCGGCGAGGGCATCTATGAACTTCTCCCGAGCCAAATCGTCGATTGCCTCCCTGTTAAACGCAGGGTACGCTCATCTCACCAGCCTCTCGATGTCAGCCGCCAACTCGATGAGTGATTCTCCCTTTTTGCGCTTTCTCGTGTAGAGTGCTGCCTTAGCCTGGTCTGCATTTCGGGAATCTTGAAACCTGTCACGGAGGATCCGAACGAGGGCAGTGTAGTCATTCCTGCCTTCGGGTGGAATGGTTTCCAGGACTGTCAGCGCTTGTCCCGTCAGGCTGGAGATGAGAAAACTCGCTTTCTCCCGCTCTCCCCAACCGTTGATCTGCGCGGTCACCTCGAACTGAATGTGGTAGGCATCCCACGGTGCCTTCCCGTCGTACGTTTGTGGCCGCTGCACTGGACGACCGGCTGGGGGGTATGCCTCTTCCTGGTTTGAGAAGAATGGTGACGCCTCGGCTCGCAGTTGCTTGGAGGCCTGGTGGTTATCTTGGGTATAAAGTCTGGCTGGATAAGAGGAGCTTGCTTTTGTTTCTTCTTTCTCTTCCAGCTTTCTCTCCAGTCTGCAGATGACGGTGTCGAGGCGGGTTACTTCCCCTTCGAGGGAGTTGAGGCGCGCTGCTTCCTGTTGGAGATTAGCATCAATGCGGTCTACCTCCTCTCCTAAGCGAAAGCTTACTGCCTCGATTTCCCTCTGAAGTCCCTCTGTCCCGGCTTTGATGTTTTGCAGCAACTCTTCCTGATGCAGGTGATGTTCCCTCTCCTCCGCCTCCTTCTGTTCACGGTATGCAGCTTCTTGCTGGCGACGCTCTGCTTCTTCTTGCTCCTTCCGTTCACGGTAGGCTTTCTCCTCTGCCTCCTTCTGTTCACGGTAGGCTTTCTCCTCTGCCTCCTTCTGTTCACGGTATGCAGCTTCTTGCTGGCGACGCTCTGCTTCTTCTTGCTCCTTCCGTTCACGGTAGGCTTTCTCCTCTGCCTCCTTCTTCTCGCGGTCTGCCTTCTCCTCTTCCTGGGCTTCTCTCTGCTGCCTCTGTTGGTCGAGCAGAAGTCTCATCATCATTGCGATGTCTTCCATCGGTTGCTCGGTCGCCTCTACGCGTGCAGCGGATCGGGTTACGCGTTTCTCGCCTTCCATTTCCGTTGTCACTGTCACTGCTTCAACTGTTCCCCGTCTGGGAACCAATGTTGCACTCTTCCCTTGCAATACCTTGATGTACGGGGTTCTCCTGGCTTGCGCTAGGAAGTTGAAGTGACAGACTCTGGTGATCGTTTCCAATGAACTTTATTCACGCACTGACCTCTACAGTGGTGAAAATCAGCAACAGCAATTCGTATAGCGCTCACACAGCTTCACTCTGCTTACAGTACTGCAGAGGCTCGCTAGCACACAGCAGAAACTCGCTCCCCTGGGAGTCAAAGCTCTCACCTTTAACTCTGTCGTATCTGCTGCTCTCTCCCTCTCTCACTCGCTTTCGCTCCTTATATACCTTTACACAACTTCTAGAAACTACCAGCACGATATCGCGTTTACTCCCACATTCCTAACTGCGACGCGACTGACTTACTGTGTCACAACAAGCTAATATTAGCCTAACTCGGTCGCGCGCGGGTCAAGGCCGTGACCTGACTGATAAACACGCCTGCGACGGTGCCAGTAGGTTCGAGAAAACGTCACAACATTGATAAACATCCACTTTTATCAATACATTAACAAGAAGGGCAAAGCCCATACGACTCACATGCTTGACCTTGACCTTTATATGACCTTGATCTTTATATGACCTTGACCTTCAGGTGACCTTCAAGGTCAAGGTCAAACAACTAAACCTACCAATGACATCATACACTAAGAAATGCTTTACACATTTTTCCTACCAAAATACATGTGACCTTGACCCAAGGTCAAGGTCATCCAAGGTCATGCAACACAAAGCTGTTAATTCAAGACATAGGAAGCACAATGGTGCTTATTGGCACTTTCTACCATGAGATATGGTCACTTTTAGTGGTTCACTACCCCATTTTGGTCACATTTCATAAGGGTCAAAGTGACCTTGACCTTGATGATATGTGAACAAATGTGTCTCATGATGAAAGTATAACATGTGCCCCACATAATTATTAAGTTTGAAACAGTTATCTTCCATAGTTCAGGGTCAAGGTCACTTCAAAATATGTATACAATCCAACTTTGAAGAGCTCCTGTGACCTTGACCTTGAAGCAAGGTCAACCAAACTGGTATCAAAAGATAGGGCTTGCTTTGACCTATATACCACTTGTAGCTAAGGTCGCCATTCTCAATAACGTGGGAGAAAATTGG
The DNA here is from genome assembly GCA_034096865.1 of Theodoxus fluviatilis. Classification (NCBI taxonomy): domain Eukaryota; kingdom Metazoa; phylum Mollusca; class Gastropoda; order Cycloneritida; family Neritidae; genus Theodoxus; species Theodoxus fluviatilis. The sequence goes on along the minus strand of JAWQFJ010002497.1, from coordinate 63,147 downwards.
GAAAATGTGAAAAATGACTGTTTTTGAGACCACATTTATGGCTCCTGTGACCTTGACCTTGAAGCAAGGTCAAGTCACTATGTATGTTTTTTGAGGCCTTGTCATCATACACCATCATGCCACATTTGGTGTTGATAGACTTAATAGTCTCCGAGAAAAAGCCAACGTTTAAGTTTTTTACGGACGCCCGCCCGCCCGGACGGACGGACGACACGGCTCAGTACATAGACTCACTTTTGCTTCGCATGTGAGTCAAAAATGCCTCACGACAGTGGATTCTGGTGCGATTCACTTAATAATCACATTAAACACTCTCGAAACTATAGGGTATGTTCAAGGTCTACCGCCCATCAGCCCGCGTGAGCTATACAAGACCACCAATCACAAAAAAACTCAAGAGCCGTTAGAGCATAATTCAAATCTCGATTTCCTTTGTCACCTCCTACGAAGGAGTTAGAGGGGAGGGATGGAGCCCAAGGCCCTATCAGCCGTGAAGGCCACACAAGACAATTGCGTAGCTCAACGAGATAAACATTTTTGAATTTACCTGAGGGAGGGCGAGAGGTTTCACATCTGTGAGGACTAGACGCGTGCCCCACGGAAGGGCAGACACCCGTAGTGCTGGGATAGCGCCAGCGTACTACAGCGATGAATGTACACAGTGTACGTTTTCTTGCCTCTGCCCGACCTGCTGGAAGATGGTGTGAATGATTCAGAGCAGACAGCTGCAGATGCGAATGGGACATCTGGCAGTTTCACTTTGTCGTGTTGATAAACTTCCACAGAATGAAGCGCGCAAGAGACAGGACTACAATGATCACGATGCCACTTCACATGAAAGACAAACAAGACACACCAAACTCATTTCCCTCAACTCGACCACTAAACCGCTATAATGTCGGCGGATAAAGATGCTTAACATCAACTTCTCTCTGTGATATATTTTAACACTCGTTGTCTGTGATAAGATTTTAAAATGTTATCAGTCTGTATGACCAATTTTGATCTATGCCTTAGTACTTCTTAATTTTACTGTCCAGTTTTCGTTTTTAGCTTGTTATGAACGTGTCTTTACCTTACTTATTGAAACCTTTTTTTGTAGAGTGTTCTGACACAACCCTTTGGCCTTATAAAGCCTTTTCAGTCTGAAAGGCCGTTATTCCTCATTCATTCATCACCAGCACTAAACGTACTTATAGCAGCTCCGACCACATGCTACACTTGCACAGATTCTCAAGTCGTTCGGCTGCGGTAATTTTTTTCCTTCATGGTTACACATCCACCTTCTCACTCTCCCTCCTGAAAATGCTTTTTCGAATGAACAACACGTGGATCTTTAATCTCACTTCGCATCTCAACTGCACCAGCCCATCTCAACCAGAAGTTGTTACTGCAACTTATTTGATCCAGATCCAGATCTCATGCAATTTGGCGAGATCATGGCAGAGCAAGTGGCACCGGAGCAGAACTTTTGTCTCCCTTGAGGAAACGACACCACAGCTACTTCCGCTCCCTGCAGAACTCCAGTCTCCTTCCACCCACACCACCCCACCGCGTTCTAATGTCCCTTCTTGAACGATGCAACTGCAAGGCAATAGATTTCTTCCAATTTTCCCCCCCAAAGAGTGACGTCGACGTCGAGAGTGACGTCACTGCGGAAACTGGAGAGCTCAGCCGTTGGTGCCGATAGAAGCTGGGGTTTGGCTTCTCCCTGTCTGGAGCAGCTGAGGAACACCTTGGACCCAGAGTAGAGAAGGTCGGCTTTGAGAGACGGTGATGACAGGGGGCGAGTTCTAAACAGTCCAAGCTTTACATCTGCAAAGAGACTCGTGGCAGTGAAAGCGTCAGAGACGTTTCACTCACTTTCAGTCATCAGCTTCGCTCCTTCCTCTTCTGCTGTCGAGAAAAAAGTGAGAAAAACCAAGCAAAATGGGTGAGTGAGTGACCTCAGGTCTCGGGTGCGAACACGTGCAGGTTTGGGCATTTACGACAGTTTGGAATCTCGGTTCACGGTTGTCAAACAAAAGCTATTCGTATAGAGTGCACTGTTGTCGTCATCACATCTACGTTGAACGAATTTATCAATACTTGGAGTTTGAAACGATTGACGGAGAAACTGTCGTTTTACCTGATTGATCGAGGGGTATTTCAATGTATCAAATTCATTTCAAAGACAACGGAGATAAGGAGAGGATTAAACTTTGCAATGAGTGCGAGGGAGCGTAGGTTATCATGAAGAGTGCGCAGAATAAACACGCACGAGTGCGCATGCACACGAACTCAAACACGCAGGCGCGCGCGTGCCGTGCGCGCGCGCGCACGCACGGCACGCACACAACACACACACACACACACAGAGAGAGAGAGAGAGAGAGAGAGAGAGAGAGAGAGAGAGAGAGAGAGAGAGAGAGAGAGAGAGAGAGAGAGAGAGAGAGAGAGAGAAGAGAAGAGAGAGAGAGAAAGAAAAGGAGAAAGAGAGAGAAAGAGAGAGAAAGAGAGAGAGAGAGGATGAAGGAAGAGAGGAGGAGAGGAGGGAGGGGAGGAGGAGGGAGGAGGAGAGGGAGAGGAGAGGAGGAGGAGGGAGGAGAGGAGGAGGGAGGAGGGGAGGGGGAGGGAGGAGGGGAGGGAGGGAGGAGGGAGGAGGAGGAGAGGAGGGAGGGAGCGAGGGAGGGAGGGAGCGAGGGAGGGAGGGGGATGGAGAGGAAGGGAGGGGGAGAGGGAGAGGGAGCGAGTGGGAGGGAGAGGGAGTGAGAGGGAGGGAGGGAAGGAGGGAGAGGGAGGGACGAACGGAAGGAGGGAGAGGGAGGGAGAGAGAGGGAAGGGGGGAGGGAGGGAGAGAGAGGGAAGGGGGGAGGGAAGGAGAGGGAGGGAAGGAGAGGGAGGGAGGGACGTTTCCCACTTTTACCCCATCGATGCTCAAGTCTCAAATCTTGCCATGTGAGGACGCTGTTGCCACGGTGTGACCACGTGACTGCCTCACTGCAGGCTGCTTTGGAGGTGCCGTGGAGACGAAGGAGATGGAGCAACAGCTCAAAGACAACGAGAAAATGCTGGGCGCCCTCTCCGCTGAGTTGGACAACCTTCGAGGCACAGGTACAGTCGCACGCACACACACACACAGGTACAGTCGCGCGCGCACACACACACACACACACAGGTACAGTCGCGCGCACACACACACACACACACACACACACAGGTACAGTCGCGCGCACACACACACACACAGGTATAGTCGCGCGCACACACACACACAGGTACAGTCGCGCGCACACAAACACACAGGTACAGTCGCGCGCACACACACACACAGGTACAGTCGCGCGCACACACACACAGGTACAGTCGCGCGCACACACACACACACACACAGGTACAGTCGCGCGCACACAAACACACAGGTACAGTCGCGCGCACACACAAGAAAATACACGCGTGACTGAATGCTCACAAAAACGTACAAAAACACGCAGACGCACGCACTACACAAACACACACACACACACACACAAACACACACATACATACACACACACATACACACACACAGACATGCAAAAGGATAGGCAAACACGCACACATGCACGCATGTGCTCTCACACAAAGACACGCACGCATACACACACAAACGCATAATCTTCTTCTTCTTGGTTGTCTCTCGGGTGTCGAGGAAGACGACGCGCTGTGCCATCATCTGTGGCACACACACACGCACACAGACAGACACGAATGCATATGCACTCACACACAGACAGACACGAATGCATGCGCATGCACAAAGACAGACACGCTCGCATGCACATACGCATACATATGCACACTCACAGACAGACACGAATGCATATGCACTCACACAAAGACAGACATGCACGCATATGCACACACACAGACACGAATGCATATGCACTCACACAAAGACAGACATGCTCGCATATGCACACACACAGACACGAATGCATGACTTCAGGTTCACATGACACGACACAGAGGTCTATAGGTTTTCCACGAGGACGCCAGCGGCGCTGACAGTGAGGACGCCAATGGCACTGACAACGAGGACGCCAGTGGTTTTGACAATGAGGACACCACTGGCATTGACAACGAGGAAGCCAGCGGCCCTGACAATGAGGACACCACTGGCATTGACAATGAGGACACCAGTGACACTGACAGTGAGGACGCCAGCGGCACTGCCAACGAGGACACCAGTGGCATTGTCAGTGAGGACTCCAGTGGCACTGACAACGAGGACGCCAGTGGCACTGTCAACGAGGACACCAGTGGCATTGTCAGTGAGGACGCCAGTGGCATTGACAATGAGAACGCCAATGGCATTGGCAACGAGGACGCCAGTGGCATTGACAATGAGAACGCCAGTGGCACTGACAATGAGGACGCCAGTGGCACTGACAATGAGGACGCCAGTGGCACTGACAATGAGGACGCCAGTGGCACTAGCAATGAGACCCCAGCCCAAACTCAGGTGTGCAGAGGCCGTGGTAACGAGGGCATTCGGGCTCTGTGCACTTCTGTGGCCGCCGCAGTGCGCCATTTTAGTGATGGTCTCGTGACTCTCGCCAAGCCAACCTTGATATCCGAAAAGTGACCATTTGCTCCTCATGCAGCTCTCCAGAAGCTACAGCCAGCGGTTGTCTCGATGCGACAATTCGTCACAGATAGATGCTAGGTAGTCTTTGTAGCGCTTGAGGGGCCCTCAATCCTTCATTTTCCGTTGATTAGCTCAGAGTAGAAGAGTGGTCGGACAACGTCTTGTCTCCAGTTTTCACAAGACGGCTCGACCTGGGAAACTGGTGTTTCCAGATGGACGCTCCCGTTCCTCGCATTCTCGAGCAGCTCAAAATGCCTGCATTTTCTCACTCGGCCCGTCCAAGAGATTTTGCTGAACTTAGCTAACGGAGTTACGTATGGCGAGACTGTCCTAAATGCTCCCCCCCCCCACACATACACATACATACACACACACACATATATACACACACACACATATATACACACACAGACACACACACACACACACAGACACACACACACACACGCAGACGCATACACACAGACACACACACACACATACACATACACACACATTTATACACACGCACACAGACACACACGCAGACACACACAGGCACACAAACACACACAACACACACACAAAGACACATTCACACAGACACACACACATACACACACATACACACACATACACACAGACACACACACATACACACATACAGACACACACGCATACACACACATATACACACACGCACACACACAAACATACACACACGAACGCATGCACACACACACACACATACACGCACGCACACACACACACACACACACACGTACACACACACGCGCGCGCGCGCGCATACACGAGAGAGAGAGAGAGAGAGAGAGAGAGAGAGAGAGAGAGAGAGAGAGAGAGAGAGAGAGAGAGAGATTAAACCTTATTGATTGATTAGACTTTATTTTTCAAGTTAAACACATGAATTAGGTATTTTCAAGTTAGCGTCACTACAGCCATCCCAAATTGTTGACGCATAATCAACGTGAGATAAGATATGAGCATGGAAAAGATTTTGCAAGTTTGAACGTCAACAATATGTTTTAATTTGGAGAGAAGAAATATATTAATTGATATTTTTTACAAATATAATCAATGTGTGATTGCCATCCTAAATTGTCATCAACTATTACACCAAGAACTTTGTGCTCAACAATTTATTCGATTCTCAAAGAATCAAGAAGAAGAAGAAGAGATAAAGGATATATTTGATTTATTTTTTGTCTCGTAGTTATCACCATATATTTCGTTTTGGATGGATTACTGACCATAATATGATTCGAAGAGCACCAGGAACGTATTTCATCCAGGCTCCTTTGAAGTTTACTGCCACACATTCAGTCCTGACACCTGAGGTTGAAAGTGTTACATCATCAGCAAACATATCACATGTAACCTCTTTATCAGAGATATGTAATGGTAAGTCATTGATAAATAGGCATAACATAAGAGGACCTAAGACAGAACCTTGTGGCACACCCACTTGTAAATGGCCACAAAAAGAAGCATGTCCATTGAAATTGACATACTGCTGTCTGTTTTTTAAGAATGATTGAAAGAATTTCACGGTGTCACAACCATTTAGATATTGTGATAATTTTTCAATTAAAATGTCATGATGAACCATGTCAAACGCTTTCTTTAGATCAAGAAAGATGGAACCAATCAACTGTGACCTATTAATGGCACATAGCCAGGAATCAATCAATCGAGTTAATGCTGTGTGGCAAGAATATTTTGGCCGGAAACCCGATTGAAGAGAATTAAGTAGATCATGTTCATCAAGATATACCATCAAATACTTGTGAATATGCTTTTCAAGTTGCTTTGATAGTATAGAAAGTATTGAAATGGGTCTAAAATCATCAATATTCAAAGGGGTCTTCATTTTTGGTAAAGGAAGACCTTTAGCTATTTTCCATTCATCGGAGAAGGTGTGATTGATGATACACAAGTTATATATTTTAGTGAGAGATTCAATAATGTATGGAATATAATTTTTTAAAATGAAGGTGTTAATACCATCATGTCCAACTGATTTCTTATTCATCTTCTCAAGAAATATGCCAACTTCATGAATGCCAAGAAGTGGTATCTCAAATTCATTAGACTCTTACAATCTTCCTTTGCAAAAATCACTCAAAATCAATTCTTCGGAAAGGTTACTTTGCACGTTGACAGTCTGTAATAATTTTTGGGCCACAGAAAGAAAGTGAGCATTGCATTCATCAACATTAACTGTCAAAGATGCTACAGCAGATTTAACTTTGTTTCGATTAGTAAAGTATTGATGGCTTTCCACACCGAAGCCGTATCCTTATTATCTGCTATAATCTTTTGAAAATATTCTCTTTTAGCTTTTCTTACCAGACTCTTAACAAAATTACGCTGTTTTTTGTAAGCTGGGAAATCTTCATTTTTTCTTAATCGATCTCTCACAGTCATTGCTAACATTACATCCTTTGTCATCCATGGTGGAAGCGTTGGATGACGTACACGTTTCTTTTTCATTGGAGCATGTTCGTCAATAACTGATAGAAAAAGACTATACCAAAGTTTCAGTGCATTGTTAGGGTTCGCAACATTAATTACACTATAAAATGGAGTATTCTGTAAAGCTATGCAGAATGCGTCTATATTAAATTTCTTGAAACATCTATAATGTATGTAGGTGTGGTGATCTTTCCTACACTTAGGAGTTCTGGAATGTAGAGAGCATACTAATCCCATGCACAATTCTTTTTGACATAATCAATATTGAAATCGCCCAACAGAACCACATTCTTTTTGAAGGCACAAACTTTGTCCATCATGTTTACAAATTCATCATACCAACAGTAGGTAGATGCAGGATTTCTGTAGAGAAATCCCAACATAACGGATGAGTGCACATTACTTTTCACTTCAAGCCATAAACATTCAACATCGAACTTTTCTAAATCTGATCTACAAACTAATAGTTCAACTACACATTGTTTCATATCGCAACGAATATATGCTGCCATCCCGGTTTGCCCTGAATGTTCTGCATCTCGTCTCTCAATATAGAAACCTGGAATATCAATCGTATCGTTGCTTATACTTAGATGAAGACGTGTTTCGCATAATCCAAAAATGTGCAACTTTTCTTTCTGAATAAATAAGTTGATGTCCACCACCTTATTATAAAGATGATAGACATTAATGTGTCCAACGCGCAGGTTGTGCTTTGTCATTGAATGTAGCACCAAAACACATACCCACTCACACACACACACACTTGCATACAAATGTTAATTCATTTTTCTAAGTGTAGTAAAGGGCAAGAGAAACCATAGAGGAAGATGTCAGTTCTGATATTTCTAGTGATGTGGGTATTGCCACTGCATATAGGGAGGGAAGAAGGGGACACATGGATGTAAACGCTGGTATGGAGGCATAGGCATCATTTGAGGGAGAACATGAGGCCACCTGAAGGGATGAAACATCAGACTGTCAGGATGTGGATAGCGCGATGGATGAGATTCATGTGACCTCAGATTCTCCCTACCACGTTCAGGAGGTCTCCCATATGACTCAACAGGCTCAGAGCCAGCAGCAGCTCTTTCGTCCCCAGATCCAAAAGGCAAGGGAGAGGGGACTGGTTTCAGCTCGGGCTCAGGGTCCCTCACTACTCGTGATTTCCTTTCATTACGTGCTTCTGTATTTTGAGTAGGCTGCAATCTGGTGTCGGCAGTGGTCTGCAACACATTTGGTTTCCGAGGTAGAGGGGGGAATTCAACATCATATTTGTTTTGAAATTCATTCCGCTGCTGCACAGGATAATTTTCTCGTAGAGCAGACCCGCTACACCTGGACAACGAGAGATTTGAGAACAGAAATGTCTTGATTTGCCGAAGCAAAACTCCTGTGCCTTTCTCGTTGAGGCAAGCATCATTTGAAAGTAGATGGGTGTTGATGTAACCATTTGCGGACTGAAGCTTTTCCTCAGAAAGAAAGCTTATTCTGTTTCTTTTACAGAGAGCTCGAAGATGTTTGTTGAGCACACCGGTGGGTTTCACTGCGCGTTGTTTTCTGGGAATAATGGCAGTAATCGCCACTTCAGCCCTAGGAAACGCTCTCCTGAGTTCAGGAACAAGCTTGTCAAAATCACACATAGATGAGATGTTGGAGTCATTTGTTCCTGCATGAACAATTACTTTGCTCATATCATTTCGTGGTGAACACAAAGACAAGGCATTCACCACATCAGCTACATCACCACCAAACAGAGTACGCACATGCGTTTTTCCTGAGCGATCAAGACGTCTGCGGTTTATGTGTTTGAGGTCTGAATTCCCTATTATATTTTTCACTTCTCCAGGCTGAGGTAGTAGTATGTTGAACTTTTTTGGTGATTGTTTCTTCTTTTCAGCCTCGGCAACAACACGCTTGCCTTTCATTTCACAATGTGACGATGGTAGTGTGGAAGTTGAACAGTTCTGGGAGAAATCATTTCTGCTGCAGGACTCTTTCAATTGAGCCCTTGACGATGCAGGCACATGTAAATTGGTTGTTTGATTTGCAGTGGTATGATCCAGAGAAGAAACTGCAAATGTATTCCCAGAGTGGTTGTCAACTGAAACGGCCAATTCCCCTTTGCATTTATTTTCTTCCTTCATTTTTTCCCGTTTCCTCTTTTCCATTTTTTCTAGTTTTGATGTTAAGGTGTCAACCAACCGGGAAAGCTTTTCATTTTCAGCCTTGAGCATTTCTATATCACTCTGGATGATCTGATGATTTATTTTCTCCTTATTGACAATCTGTGCTTTATGATCATTCAACAGTCCGAGCACACAGTTGTAACATAAGTGATGCTGTAGCAGTTCATGGCATCCATGACATGGGATCTTACCGATTGTCGATTTTGAAGGAGATGACGCATTGATATTTGCGTCAGGTACGTCAGAGATTTCTGTTTTACTTTCCTCAGAAGTACAGTCAGTTTTTGTTTTTATTGTGGAACACTGAGGGGATGGAGATCTCGCTGACATTCGATCTGAGAAGCACTCCTCAGATCTCGCTGACATTCGATCTGAGGAGCACTGAAGGGGCGAGTCTCTGGGTGCCACTTGCTCCGAGTAGGGCTGAGGGGAGGGGGCCTTGGATGTCATGTGCTTGTTAAACATATCCAATTTAGTGTTAATATCGGGATCATCCAGGCCCGCTTAGCACATTATGTCCAACAAGTCTTCCCAGAAGTATTTCAGATGGGGTCCATTTGCAAGGGCACACGCAGTGTTGTTCGATACAGAGAGAGAGAGAGAGAGCGTAGTATTACTCTTTTTGAAGACCGTTTGTACCTCTCTACCATCCCTGTCCATGTCATGAGAGGAGATATTGTTTTTAGTACAGCCACTGCTGTATTTTCGAATGCAACAAATGCAGCAGTACTAAAATCGAGTACAATGTTATTGGATTTCTCTTTGATGACGATGGGCCGTCTTTTTGCTGCTGTACAATTTTTTTTTTACAGTTCGTTCTTTATTCAGAACAAACTGGCTGAATCTTGACCTCGTGAGTACAGTTCGATTAGAAGATGAAACAGCTAGAGACAAGGTCTATATCAAGCGGTGTGAGTGACCGACAACGTAGAGTACTCATTATTGTCACGAGATAAGCACAGGTTCACGAACGGACGTCAATCTGAAAATGTCTCAAGCAATGTTCAACCGTCACTACGGCGCTAACCACAAGTCAAGAGAAAGAAAAAGAAAAAAGCAACAAAAACAAAGTAAAAGGTCTATCTTCACATTTCACCGCTACATTCTGAATTTTATGACGTACCTAGACACGTAAGTCCCAGGAAATACAAAAATTCTCCAGAGCAAGACAAATTTCCTTCTATCAGAGAGAGAGAGCGAGCGAACTGTTTATTATACATAGGCCTCGGGCCTGTTACAATTTATGAACACGAAAAAAACACTTTAACAAGGACAGTGTCATCAAGACTGCAGTCAGTCTTGTCTGTAGCGCGACATTTCTGAACAATAGTCTCAAGCGATCCGTGACAGCATTCTGCCTTGGCTGATGCTATCTCAGCATCTGTCCGTCACTCCGCGCTCCGTCGCTGCAAGCGCGTGCGTTAATTGGGAATGTAGTTGACCGGCTGACTCGCAGGAAGCCGACCAAAGTGATTGGGAACAGGTGTCTGGCTGTTACTGCCATGTATCTAAGGAAGAAAAGATAGATTTCTGGCACGTTCACGATCACCGCCACCCCGACCCAGTCCGCAGAATCTATCTTCGACTCGATCTGAGGAATCTTCTCATAGGTGATCTGTCCGCTGGCCTGCCGCTTTCCCGCCTACGAAATTCCGCTCCGTTCCTTTCTGCTGTACCCATCGTATCGGTCCGAGATGGACGCTGGTCTGGCGCTGCATCATAGTGCATGGTCTGCATCGGTCCTGTCGCGGAGCGGGGTGTCGCACTGTCCGTGCTCTTTGGAGGCGGATGGTTCTGGAGACGGCTTATCCGGTGCAGAGGTGAACGCACAGTTATTCACAACACCGCGCAGACGTCTGTGACGATCTTCTTTCAGATCTTTTAAAAAAATAGCTTTTCGAATTTCTTCTGAATCAGGTCAGTTGTTACCTCCTCGCCGCCTTCGTCCTTCTCAGATCCAGCCTCTACCTCCGCGACAGTCTCTGCCATCTCCGAGCAATCCACAGCTGCGTTAGCACAGTTCTCGCCCCCTGACACGGCAGCAGCACACACAGGTGACACACTAGTTGGGCGTGAACTTCGTGCTTCTGCACTTGCAGGCGTAGGTCGTGCTTCGTGTACTTTTTCTGACGCGGTGGGAGCATTCTCAGTTTCTATTTTAATATTCGCAGTAATTCTATCGGTTTTGATTCGAAAGTTATCATCTGCACATCTGGGTTCAGAACGAGAAGAAGTGTGCTCTGACCTCTGCTGGTAGTGGACACGACGCTGATGATCTCGTCGACGTTGGCTGGGAGGCTTGCGGCGCCAGTGCTCTGAGCCAGTCTTGGCAAATGGCAGACCGTCCTCAGGCTTGAATCGTAGAACTACGACCGTTGTTAGGCCTTCTCCAACAATTTTCCAAGAAAGGAGCCCCTGCGTTTGGGTGAGGGTTGTCAGCGCGGCTTCCGTTGCAACTGGTAATCCTGTTACAGGCATATCGTTTTTTTTAATACTACAAAAACTTAATATCGTGGCAGAGGGTAGGAAGAGGAGGAGGAGGAGGAGGAGGAGGAGAGAGAGAGAGAGAGAGAGAGAGAGAGAGAGAGAGAGAGAGAGAGAGAGAGAGAGAGAGAGAGAGAGAGAGATTCCTTTCAATTTGTGATTGCCGTTGACTTCTTGCTGCTTGCTTGCTAGCTTTCTACGAGACAAGTGGTCACTCTCTTTTCTGGGTGGTCGTCTGACGAGGCATTCGCGTTTGTCTTTTTCTCGTCTGTCACTCCAGCAAAACTCGGGTGTGTCTTCTCCACGTCTCTTTGTGTCAGTCGATGAAAATGAAAACACGAAACTGGAATGAAAATAATTATTTCTTTTAGCCGGTATCAAGTCGGAAAACTTTGAACACATGCAGGGAAAACGGACTTGCAACTGTCAAAGAATTTTACAAGTAAAATTTAGATGGAGTTGTTTTCTCCCCGTCAAACGGTATGAAATATCTGGGAATCAACACAGTTCAGCTAAAAATCTAAATCGTTGATTTTCAAGGGCCAAAGTTTCAGCGAAACGGATGTGTGAGCTGGAAACAGAAAGCTAGACCATACTGATAAATTTCCGACAAATTATGATTATGTGCCGGATAAAAAATAAAACTAAAGAGAAACCTGGAAGGATCACGCAGGAAGAGACGAAAAAAAGATAACACAATCTCCTGAGAAACCATCTACAGACACTATAAAGAAATCTATACTCATGCAGTCAGTACACTCGACAAGGAAAAATAGAAGCCACTCACGCCTAGCTTTTCACAGACATGATAGTCAGACGACAACAGCGTAAAGTTCTCGTTGAGAAATGAAGACCAGTAGGTAAGCCATTCCTTTTGTAAGGAAGTTAAAGGGCCGAAACACTTGTTGACGGGGTTTCTTCCTCTGAAGATCGTCCTGTTGGTAGAGCTCCTCCCAAGAGTTTCTTACTTCCTAAGTCAACGCTGTTATCTTCCCGCGAGCGGGCGCTGACGTCACGGCGATGACGTCACGCCATTATCGCCAGTCGCTAGGTGGCACCAGCAGTCTGCGCTTCCCGAGCGAGAGGAGCCGCCTCACCCCGCCGTCCTGCTCGTGCAACGTGGAGATACCTCGAGGCCATTAACATCTATCCACAATGGGGGACATGGGTAATGCCTCCTTTCACTCGCTCTCCGTTTCCAGCAGGCGTTTTGCCGTCTTGCTCCTCCAAACTGCTCTGCCTCGGACTCAATGGCTGAATTATCATGGCTGCTATTGTTCTTGGAGTCCGAGTCAGAAGTTGTCTGTACACGTGGAACGCTGTGAAGGCTGACGCTTTTCCTGTGTGGTTACTGGTGAAGTGGCTCGTGTGTAGAGCAAAGAACGTAAGTTACACAAAGAAGGCGCATAACGCGCGTCTGTGCGAAACGAGTGACGGCAGCGCCCCCAAGCGGCTGCGATGGTGCTGCTGTAAACATATAGAGTAATGCTGAGTTTTAAAATTGTATTTTACAGTAAAATTGCTTACAAGAACCCTTCACCTTACCAAGCATAGTTACTGTGTTAACAGTAGTGGTGGTTTGTACAGCAGAATCAAGGATTGTCAGCGTAAAGCGAAGCTTTACAGTTGATGGGACACTGTACAGTTGAGACTCGGGTCTACGGCGGATCTACGTGTGTGTGTGTGATGACTGTCAGTGGGGCAGACTATAACCAATGTTGCACTCTACTCTTGTTGTGCGGGGGTTCTCCTGGCTTGCGCTGGGAAATCGAAGTGACAAACACTGGTGGTCGTTTTCGATATACTTTATTCACGCACTGATCGCTACACAGTGGTGAAAATCAGTAATCGTTGTCGTACTCGCTTCACTCTACGCACAGTGTCGCAGAGGACTCGCTCCTTACAAAGTTAAGCTCTCTGTCGCATCTGCTGCTCGTGTCTGACTCGTGTCAGTCGTGTCTGTCTCTCTCTCGCTTTGGCGTTCTTTTTATACCTAACCCTAGATTTCCAGATCTTTCGTGAACGAAGCTGCTCGAATAGTCTCTGGTGTCTAGCTCAAAATCATGGATCCTGTATGATGTAGTGTCCATGCTCAAAATCGACTGGCGTCACGTGACCTGGTGACCGAATTATCAGAGCGACTGCTAAACACAGGACAGCCCGAGCAAAGAACAACAAACAAAAGGAACAATAAATTTGACAATAATTATGAAGATGCAGAGGTGGAGACTTGCAGTGAAGGCCCTATGCTACGACCGGAGCGAAGAGGACTAAGTCAAGTCAAGTCAAAGCAGTGTAAACATTTCATAAGTTCCCTTTTATTCAATCGACAACCAACGCTCTTTAGCTCACTAATCACTATTCAATGGGGGAAATTAATTTCTGAATAAAATTTAACATTCTGGCATGCTGCAATAGTCTGGTTTTACGATTCAGTCACCAACAGCACAAACTTGAATATCATCAAAAGGTCTGATGGTTGTGTGAATAAAAAAAGAGAAAACAAACAGTAGAATTTGACTGTTTTCATTCACCAATTCCGTGTCAATTGTAAGCTCTATACATCACAATGTAGACGGGGGAAAAAGGTGCATAAATACCAGCTCCTGAACAAGCCTAATATCTCTTTCCTTCTGTGTCTCTGTAATCTTCTGTCTTTCTCTTTTTATGTCTTTATCTTTCTGTCTTTCTCCATGTCTCTGTGTCTGTCTGTTTCTCACAACCTCTTTCTACCACTGTTTCTTCTCCTCCTCCCCCCCCCCCCTACCCCCTCTCTTTCTTTTTCTCGCGCGCACATACACACGCACGCTCGCGCGCGCGGACGCAGACACATGACATAGCGTGCGTGTACGCAAGTACGTACACAAACACATACACGCACACACATGCCAAAACGGACTGGGCACTCAACATACTCACAAATACAGAGTGCACTCAAACAGAGCCACACGACCAGAAAACGGTACGAGGTATTAGCTACGGTACGGTACTCAACATTAGCTCAGAGACCCTTTGCAAGCTCTGTGAAAGATGGTGTCTCCTGTACAACTTGGCGTGGTAAAGTAAAGTGACATGCGTAGATTTGACTGCCAAGATATTTCACTACAAATTTCTGACAAAGCAGTCAAAAGTTCAAGAGACTAGTTCTCACGTGAATAACTTTTTCTGGGTTTGCTCTTGCGCATGCGTCGCTTACCATGAATGACGTAAAAAGAAGCTTATAAGCTTTTATAGTCATCACCATGTGAATAAAATAGCGACATTCACGGAACCTTTCAACAAAAATGTTGTTCCATGATATAGTTTTTCTTTGTCTTTTTTGTCATCTCTGACCGAGGCATACTCCATTGTGAAAGTTAAGATATCCCCATGAAAAGTAAAGTCACATAGGTCGATAGTGTGGGTGGGTGTGGTGTTGGTGGTGAAGTTGGGAGATGGGGATAGGATTGGGAGAAGAAGAGACAAAGAGAGAGGGTGGAGATGAGGGGAATATCTTTGTGTGGTAACATATTCATATTTCGTGGAGAAATGGAAGAGAGAAGGGAAGGAAAATATCTTTGTGTGGTAACATATTCATATTTCGTGGAGAAATGGAGGAGAGAAGGGAAGATAAATATCTTTGTGTGGTAACATATTCATACTTCGTGGAGAAATGGAAGAGAGAAGGGAAGGGAAATATCTTTGTAGGGGAAAATAGTCGCCCTTTTTCGTAGGTAAAACCATTCATCCTTCTCCATAACGCGTGGTATTGTCCTCGTCTTTCTGCCACGCACTGAAGACTGGGCAGTCGTGAGGAGGGGTGGCACAGCCAGCGTGGGTCAGTGACTGTGTCCAGAGACAGAGACAGACTCCAGCACTGGGTACGGCGGACCAAACTGGTCAGCTGTCGGACTGGTAGTCACGACCCTGTACAGTCCTACCTCCAGTACTGTGGAAAATCAAGGCCAAGACATTTCAAGTCGGATCCTCTTGTCTGCCGATGGGCTGCTGCCTGCCTCACTTCTCTGAGGAAGAAAGATGTCCGAACCTTCTTCTTTCTCTGAATGAACTCTGGATTCTGTAAATCTCAGGAACTCATAGTGATCTTTTTCGAAGCTTTTTTCCCCCTCCATAACATGGAAAGTCTACAACAATTCGCTGGTGACAGTCAGTACAATTTCTTCATCACGTGGTTCTAGAACGTGCGAGTGTGTCGTAGCGCAATCGGGCTGTTCTGTGTTTACGTTTACAGCAGCCTCTTCACTATGCCGTTGCGTGGTCACGTGGTTGAGTTGGGCTAAATTTGTCTCAGCTGTGTCACGTGACGTTATTCGTGAAGTTACCTGATCACCGGGTATATTGTACTAGCTTCTGGAAGGCTCTGGAACCTGTGTTAAGGTATATAAAGCGCGATAAAGCGAGAGAGGGGGACACGCGAGGGAGCAGACACGACAGAGTTAAGGTGAGAGCTTTACTAGAAGATACACGAGTCCTCCTTTGTAAGGAGTGACTCCTCTGTGGCATTGCACGTAGAGTGAAGTTGTTGCGACGAAGTTGTTTGCTGATTGTCACCGCTGTGTATCGACCAGTGCATGAATAAAGTTTATCGAAAACGACCACCAGCGTTTGTGAACTTCGACTTCCCGGCGCAAGCTAGGAGAACCCCCGTACAACAGGATATTGCGCAGAGCAGAGTGCAACACAGCATTAAATCACCTTTGGTCGACAGTTTGGGATGGCCGTTGGTCTTCGTGTCACAGGAAAAATTTCTAATAATTATTTTTGTAAGCTCGACCCCAGCTTACCATAGTCTTTCTTAATCAAATGACGTCACTTATGTTAAATGAGCGACATTAGACAGTTGAAAACGTCAACCCTGTGTATGCGCGCGCGCGCGCGCGTGTGTGTGTGTGTGCTTTCAGACATCGGGCGCATGATTATAAATTACATGAGGTGTGATGTTGTACAATTGAAAACGCTGACAGTGTACATGCATGCATGCATGCATTCGCGTGTGTGTGTTTTTTTTCAGACATCGGACGCATGTCGGAGGAGCTGAAACGCCTGGCGGCCGACAGGGACGCCATGTTCGGGGAGCGCATGAAGATGAAGGAGGAAATCACGGAACTGAAGCGTGAGCGGAACGAGCTGGAGAAGGAGCGAGACCGCCTGGCTCGGGAGAACAATCACCTTGCCGAGGACGTGGCCTTCGCTAAAAGTCAGTCTCAGCTCGTGTGTTGTTGCTTGTTGTTGCTATTGTTCTGCTGCTGCTGCTGCTGCTGCTGCTGTTGCTGCTGTTGCTCCTGCTGCTGCTGCTGCTGCTGCTGCTGCTGTTGCTCCTGCTGCTGCTGCTGCTGTTGCTGCTCCTGCTGCTGCTGCTGCTGCTGCTGCTGCTGCTGCTGCTGTAGCTCCTTCTGCCGCTGTAGTTGTTATTGTTTTGCCGCTGCTCCTGCTGCTGCTGCTGCTGCTGCTGTTGCTCCTCCTGCTGCTGCTGTTGCTCCTCCTGCCGCTGCTGTTGCTCCTCCTTCTGCTGCTGCTGCTGCTGTTGCTCCTCCTGCTGCTGCTGTTGCTCCTCCTGCTGCTGCTGTTGCTCCTCCTTCTGCTGCTGCTGCTGCTGTTGCTCCTCCTTCTGCTGCTGCTGCTGCTGTTGCTCCTCCTTCTGCTGCTGTTGCTCCTCCTGCTGCTGCTGTTGCTCCTCCTGCTGCTGCTGTTGCTCCTCCTGCTGCTGCTGTTGCTCCTCCTGCTGCTGCTGTTGCTCCTCCTTCTGCTGCTGCTGCTGCTGCTGCTGTTGCTCCTCCTGCTGCTGCTGTTGCTCCTCCTGCTGCTGCTGTTGCTCCTCCTGCTGCTGCTGTTGCTCCTCCTTCTGCTGCTGCTGCTGCTGTTGCTCCTCCTTCTGCTGCTGCTGCTGCTGTTGCTCCTCCTTCTGCTGCTGCTGCTGCTGTTGCTCCTCCTTCTGCTGCTGCTGCTGCTGTTGCTCCTCCTTCTGCTGCTGCTGCTGCTGTTGCTCCTCCTGCTGCTGCTGTTGCTCCTCCTTCTGCTGCTGTTGCTCCTCCTTCTGCTGCTGCCGCTGCTGTTGCTCCTCCTTCTGCTGCTGCCGCTGCTGTTGCTCCTCCTGCTGCTGCTGTTGCTCCTCCTTCTGCTGCTGCCGCTGCTGTTGCTCCTCCTTCTGCTGCTGTTGCTCCTCCTGCCGCTGTAGTTGTTATTGTTTTGCCGCTGCTCTGCTGCTGCTGCTGCTGCTGTTGCTCCTCCTGCTGCTGCTGTTGCTCCTCCTTCTGCTGCTGTTGCTCCTCCTTCTGCTGCTGTTGCTCCTCCTTCTGCTGCTGTTGCTCCTCCTTCTGCTGCTGCTGCTGCTGTTGCTCCTCCTTCTGCTGCTGTTGCTCCTGCTTCTGCTGCTGCTGCTGCTGTTGCTCCTCCTTCTGCTGCTGCTGCTGCTGTTGCTCCTCCTTCTGCTGCTGCTGCTGCTGTTGCTCCTCCTGCCGCTGCTGTTGCTCCTCCTTCTGCTGCTGTTGCTCCTCCTTCTGCTGCTGCTGCTGCTGTTGCTCCTCCTTCTGCTGCTGCTGCTGCTGTTGCTCCTCCTTCTGCTGCTGCCGCTGCTGTTGCTCCTCCTGCCGCTGCTGTTGCTCCTCCTTCTGCTGCTGCCGCTGCTGTTGCTCCTCCTTCTGCTGCTGTTGCTCTGTTGCTCCTCCTGCCGCTGTAGTTGTTATTGTTTTGCCGCTGCTCTGCTGCTGCTGCTGCTGCTGTTGCTCCTCCTGCTGCTGCTGTTGCTCCTCCTTCTGCTGCTGTTGCTCCTCCTTCTGCTGCTGTTGCTCCTCCTTCTGCTGCTGTTGCTCCTCCTTCTGCTGCTGTTGCTCCTCCTTCTGCTGCTGTTGCTCCTCCTTCTGCTGCTGTTGCTCCTCCTTCTGCTGCTGCCGCTGCTGTTGCTCCTCCTTCTGCTGCTGTTGCTCCTCCTTCTGCTGCTGTTGCTCCTCCTTCTGCTGCTGTTGCTCCTCCTTCTGCTGCTGTTGCTCCTCCTTCTGCTGCTGTTGCTCCTCCTTCTGCTGCTGCTGCTGCTGTTGCTCCTCCTTCTGCTGCTGTTGCTCCTCCTTCTGCTGCTGTTGCTCCTCCTTCTGCTGCTGTTGCTCCTCCTTCTGCTGCTGTTGCTCCTCCTTCTGCTGCTGTTGCTCCTCCTTCTGCTGCTGTTGCTCCTCCTTCTGCTGCTGTTGCTCCTCCTTCTGCTGCTGTTGCTCCTCCTTCTGCTGCTGTTGCTCCTCCTTCTGCTGCTGTTGCTCCTCCTTCTGCTGCTGTTGCTCCTCCTTCTGCTGCTGTTGCTCCTCCTTCTGCTGCTGTTGCTCCTCCTGCTGCTGTTGCTCCTCCTTCTGCTGCTGTTGCTCCTCCTTCTGCTGCTGTTGCTCCTCCTTCTGCTGCTGCCGCTGCTGTTGCTCCTCCTTCTGCTGCTGCCGCTGCTGTTGCTCCTCCTTCTGCTGCTGCCGCTGCTGTTGCTCCTCCTTCTGCTGCTGTTGCTCCTCCTTCTGCTGCTGTTGCTCCTCCTTCTGCTGCTGCCGCTGCTGTTGCTCCTCCTTCTGCTGCTGCCGCTGCTGTTGCTCCTCCTTCTGCTGCTGCCGCTGCTGTTGCTCCTCCTTCTGCTGCTGCCGCTGCTGTTGCTCCTCCTTCTGCTGCTGCCGCTGCTGTTGCTCCTCCTTCTGCTGCTGTTGCTCCTCCTTCTGCTGCTGTTGCTCCTCCTTCTGCTGCTGTTGCTCCTCCTTCTGCTGCTGTTGCTCCTCCTTCTGCTGCTGTTGCTCCTCCTTCTGCTGCTGTTGCTCCTCCTTCTGCTGCTGCCGCTGCTGTTGCTCCTCCTTCTGCTGCTGCCGCTGCTGTTGCTCCTCCTTCTGCTGCTGCCGCTGCTGTTGCTCCTCCTTCTGCTGCTGTTGCTCCTCCTTCTGCTGCTGTTGCTCCTCCTTCTGCTGCTGCCGCTGCTGTTGCTCCTCCTTCTGCTGCTGTTGCTCCTCCTTCTGCTGCTGTTGCTCCTCCTTCTGCTGCTGCTGCTGCTGTTGCTCCTCCTTCTGCTGCTGCTGCTGCTGTTGCTCCTCCTTCTGCTGCTGTTGCTCCTCCTTCTGCTGCTGCTGCTGCTGTTGCTCCTCCTTCTGCTGCTGCCGCTGCTGTTGCTCCTCCTTCTGCTGCTGCTGCTCCTCCTTCTGCTGCTGTTGCTCCTCCTTCTGCTGCTGTTGCTCCTCCTTCTGCTGCTGCCGCTGCTGTTGCTCCTCCTTCTGCTGCTGCTGCTGCTGTTGCTCCTCCTGCTGCTGCTGTTGCTCCTCCTTCTGCTGCTGTTGCTCCTCCTTCTGCTGCTGTTGCTCCTCCTTCTGCTGCTGATCTCTGCTGCTGTTGCTCCTCCTTCTGCTGCTGTTGCTCCTCCTTCTGCTGCTGTTGCTCCTCCTTCTGCTGCTGTTGCTCCTCCTTCTGCTGCTGCGCTGCTTTTGCTCCTCCTTCTGCTGCTGTTGCTCCTCCTTCTGCTGCTGCTGTTGCTCCTCCTTCTGCTGCTGTTGCTCCTCCTTCTGCTGCTGTTGCTCCTCCTTCTGCTGCTGTTGCTCCTCCTTCTGCTGCTGTTGCTCCTCCTTCTGCTGCTGTTGCTCCTCCTTCTGCTGCTGCTGCTGCTGTTGCTCCTCCTTCTGCTGCTGCCGCTGCTGTTGCTCCTCCTTCTGCTGCTGTTGCTCCTCCTTCTGCTGCTGTTGCTCCTCCTTCTGCTGCTGCTGCTGCTGTTGCTCCTCCTTCTGCTGCTGTTGCTCCTCCTTCTGCTGCTGTTGCTCCTCCTTCTGCTGCTGTTGCTGCTGTTGCTCCTCCTTCTGCTGCTGTTGCTCCTCCTTCTGCTGCTGTTGCTCCTCCTTCTGCTGCTGTTGCTGCTGTTGCTGCTGTTGCTCCTCCTTCTGCTGCTGCTGCTGTTGCTCCTCCTTCTGCTGCTGTTGCTCCTCCTTCTGCTGCTGTTGCTCCTCCTTCTGCTGCTGTTGCTCCTCCTTCTGCTGCTGTTGCTCCTCCTTCTGCTGCTGTTGCTCCTCCTTCTGCTGCTGTTGCTCCTCCTTCTGCTGCTGTTGCTGCTGTTGCTCCTCCTTCTGCTGCTGTTGCTCCTCCTTCTGCTGCTGTTGCTCCTCCTTCTGCTGCTGTTGCTGCTGTTGCTCCTCCTTCTGCTGCTGTTGCTCCTCCTTCTGCTGCTGTTGCTCCTCCTTCTGCTGCTGTTGCTCCTCCTTCTGCTGCTGTTGCTCCTCCTTCTGCTGCTGCTGCTGCTGCTGTTGCTCCTCCTTCTGCTGCTGTTGCTCCTCCTTCTGCTGCTGTTGCTCCTCCTTCTGCTGCTGCCGCTGCTGTTGCTCCTCCTTCTGCTGCTGCTGCTGTTGCTCCTCCTTCTGCTGCTGTTGCTCCTCCTTCTGCTGCTGTTGCTCCTCCTTCTGCTGCTGCTGCTGCTGTTGCTCCTCCTTCTGCTGCTGTTGCTCCTCCTTCTGCTGCTGTTGCTCCTCCTTCTGCTGCTGCTGCTGCTGCTGCTCCTCATTCTCCTGCTGCTGCTTTTTCTACTCCTTCTGCTGCTGCTGCTGTTGCTCCTCCTTCTGCTGCTGTTGCTCCTCCTTCTGCTGCTGTTGCTCCTCCTTCTGCTGCTGTTGCTCCTCCTTCTGCTGCTGTTGCTCCTCCTTCTGCTGCTGTTGCTCCTCCTTCTGCTGCTGTTGCTCCTCCTTCTGCTGCTGTTGCTCCTCCTTCTGCTGCTGCTGCTGCTGTTGCTCCTCCTTCTGCTGCTGTTGCTCCTCCTTCTGCTGCTGTTGCTCCTCCTTCTGCTGCTGTTGCTCCTCCTTCTGCTGCTGCTGCTGCTGTTGCTCCTCCTTCTGCTGCTGTTGCTCCTCCTTCTGCTGCTGTTGCTGCTGTTGCTCCTCCTTCTGCTGCTGTTGCTCCTCCTTCTGCTGCTGCCGCTGCTGTTGCTCCTCCTTCTGCTGCTGTTGCTCCTCCTTCTGCTGCTGTTGCTCCTCCTTCTGCTGCTGTTGCTCCTCCTTCTGCTGCTGTTGCTCCTCCTTCTGCTGCTGTTGCTCCTCCTTCTGCTGCTGTTGCTCCTCCTTCTGCTGCTGCTGCTGTTGCTCCTCCTTCTGCTGCTGTTGCTCCTCCTTCTGCTGCTGTTGCTCCTCCTTCTGCTGCTGTTGCTCCTCCTTCTGCTGCTGTTGCTCCTCCTTCTGCTGCTGTTGCTCCTCCTTCTGCTGCTGTTGCTCCTCCTTCTGCTGCTGTTGCTCCTCCTTCTGCTGCTGCTGCTGCTGTTGCTCCTCCTTCTGCTGCTGTTGCTCCTCCTTCTGCTGCTGTTGCTCCTCCTTCTGCTGCTGTTGCTCCTCCTTCTGCTGCTGCTGCTGCTGTTGCTCCTCCTTCTGCTGCTGTTGCTCCTCCTTCTGCTGCTGTTGCTCCTCCTTCTGCTGCTGTTGCTCCTCCTTCTGCTGCTGCTGCTGCTGTTGCTCCTCCTTCTGCTGCTGTTGCTCCTCCTTCTGCTGCTGTTGCTCCTCCTTCTGCTGCTGCTGCTGCTGTTGCTCCTCCTTCTGCTGCTGTTGCTCCTCCTTCTGCTGCTGTTGCTCCTCCTTCTGCTGCTGTTGCTCCTCCTTCTGCTGCTGTTGCTCCTCCTTCTGCTGCTGTTGCTCCTCCTTCTGCTGCTGCTGTTCCTTCCTTCCTCCTTCTGCTGCTGTTGCTCCTCCTTCTGCTGCTGTTGCTCCTCCTGCTGCTGTTGCTCCTCCTTCTGCTGCTGTTGCTCCTCCTTCTGCTGCTGCTGCTGCTGTTGCTCCTCCTTCTGCTGCTGTTGCTCCTCCTTCTGCTGCTGTTGCTCCTCCTTCTGCTGCTGTTGCTCCTCCTTCTGCTGCTGTTGCTCCTCCTTCTGCTGCTGTTGCTCCTCCTTCTGCTGCTGCTGCTGCTGTTGCTCCTCCTTCTGCTGCTGTTGCTCCTCCTTCTGCTGCTGTTGCTCCTCCTTCTGCTGCTGTTGCTCCTCCTTCTGCTGCTGCTCTGCTGCTGTTGCTCCTCCTTCTGCTGCTGTTGCTCCTCCTTCTGCTGCTGTTGCTCCTCCTTCTGCTGCTGTTGCTCCTCCTTCTGCTGCTGCTGCTGCTGTTGCTCCTCCTTCTGCTGCTGTTGCTCCTCCTTCTGCTGCTGTTGCTCCTCCTTCTGCTGCTGTTGCTCCTCCTTCTGCTGCTGTTGCTCCTCCTTCTGCTGCTGTTGCTCCTCCTTCTGCTGCTGTTGCTCCTCCTTCTGCTGCTGTTGCTGCTGTTGCTCCTCCTTCTGCTGCTGTTGCTGCTGTTGCTCCTCCTTCTGCTGCTGTTGCTGCTGTTGCTCCTCCTTCTGCTGCTGTTGCTCCTCCTTCTGCTGCTGTTGCTCCTCCTTCTGCTGCTGTTGCTGCTGTTGCTCCTCCTGCTGCTGCTGTTGCTCCTCCTTCTGCTGCTGTTGCTCCTCCTTCTGCTGCTGTTGCTGCTGTTGCTCCTCCTTCTGCTGCTGTTGCTCCTCCTTCTGCTGCTGTTGCTGCTGTTGCTGCTGTTGCTCCTCCTTCTGCTGCTGTTGCTCCTCCTTCTGCTGCTGTTGCTCCTCCTGCTGCTGCTGCTGCTGCTGTTGCTCCTCCTTCTGCTGCTGTTGCTCCTCCTCTGCTGCTGTTGCTGCTGTTGCTGCTGTTGCTCCTCCTTCTGTTGTTGCTCCTACTTCTGCTGCTGTTGCTCCTCCTGCTGCTGTTGCTCCTCCTGCTGCTCTTCCTGCTGCTGTTGCTCCTCCTTCTGCTGCTGTTGCTCCTCCTGCTGCTGCTGTTGCTCCTCCTGCTGCTGCTGTTGCTCCTCCTTCTGCTGCTGTTGCTCCTCCTCCTGCTGCTGTTGCTCCTCCTGCTGCTGTTGCTCCTCCTGCTGCTGTTGCTCCTGCTGCTGTTGTTGCTCCTCCTCCTGCTGTTGTTGCTCCTCCTACTGCTGCTGTTGCTCCTCCTGCTGCTGTTGCTCCTCCTGCTGCTGTTGCTCCTGCTGCTGTTGTTGCTCCTCCTGCTGCTGTTGTTGCTCCTCCTGCTGCTGTTGTTGCTCCTCCTGCTGCTGTTCCTCCTTCTGCTGTTGTTGCTCCTCCTGCTGCTGTTGTTGCTCCTCCTGCTGTTGTTGCTCCGCCTGCTGTTGTTGTTCCTCCTGCTGCTGTTGTTGCTCCTCCTCCTGCTGTTGTTGCTCCTCCTGCTGCTGTTGTTGCTCCTCCTGCTGCTGTGTTGCTCCTCCTGCTGCTGTTGCTCCTCCTGCTGCTGTTGTTGCTCCTCCTGCTGCTGTTGTTCCTCCTCCTGCTGCTGTTGCTCCTCCTGCTGCTGTTGCTCCTCCTGCTGCTGTTGCTCCTCCTGCTGCTGTTGCTCCTCCTGCTGCTGTTGCTCCTCCTGCTGCTGTTGCTCCTCCTCCTGCTGCTGTTGCTCCTCCTGCTGCTGCTGCTCCTCCTGCTGCTGTTGCTCCTCCTCCTGCTGCTGTTGCTCCTCCTGCTGCTGTTGTTCTCCTGCTGCTGCTGTTGTTGCTCCTCCTGCTGCTGTTGTTCCTCCTGCTGCTGTTGCTCCTCCTGCTGCTGTTGCTCCTCCTGCTGCTGTTGCTCCTCCTGCTGCTGTTGCTCCTCCTGCTGCTGCTGTTGCTCCTCCTGCTGCTGTTGCTCCTCCTGCTGCTGTTGCTCCTCCTGCTGCTGTTGCTCCTCCTGCTGCTGTTGCTCCTCCTGCTGCTGTTGCTCCTCCTGCTGCTGTTGCTCCTCCTGCTGCTGTTGCTCCTCCTCCTGCTGTTGTTGCTCCTCCTGCTGCTGTTGCTCCTCCTGCTGCTGTTGCTCCTCCTCCTGCTGCTGTTGCTCCTCCTGCTGCTGTTGCTCCTCCTGCTGCTGTTGCTCCTCCTGCTGCTGTTGCTCCTCCTCCTGCTGTTTCTCCTCCTGCTGCTGTTGCTCCTCCTGCTGCTGTTGCTCCTCCTCCTGCTGCTGTTGCTCCTCCTGCTGCTGTTGTTCCTCCTCCTCCTGCTGTTGTTGCTCCTCCTCATGCTGTTGTTGCTCCTCCTGCTGCTGTTGCTCCGCCTGCTGTTGTTGTTCCTCCTGCTGCTGTTGTTGCTCCTCCTGCTGCTGTTGCTCCTCCTGCTGCTGTTGCTCCTCCTGCTGCTGTTGTTGCTCCTGCTGCTGCTGTTGCTCCTCCTGCTGCTGTTGTTGCTCCTCCTCCTGCTGTTGTTGCTCCTCCTCCTGCTGTTGTTGCTCCTTCTGCTGCTGTTGTTGCTCCTCCTCCTGCTGTTGTTGCTCCTCCTGCTGTTGTTGCTCCTCCTGCTGCTGTTGCTCCTCCTGCTGCTGTTGCTCCTCCTGCTGCTGTTGCTCCTCCTGCTGTTGTTGCTCCTCCTGCTGCTGTTGTTGGTCCTCCTCCTGCTGTTGCTGCTCCTCCTGCTGCTGTTGCTCCTCCTGCTGCTGTTGCTCCTCCTGCTGCTGTTGCTCCTCCTGCTGCTGTTGCTCCTCCTCCTCCTGTTCTCCTCCTGCTGCTGCTGCTCCTGCTCCTGCTGTTTCTCCTCCTGTTCTCCTCCTGCTGCTCCTGCTGTTGTTGCTCCTCCTGCTGCTGTTGCTTCTCCTCCTCCTGTTCTCCTCCTGCTGCTGTTGCTCCTCCTGCTGCTGTTGCTCCTCCTGCTGCTGTTGCTCCTCCTCCTCCTGTTCTCCTCCTGCTGCTGTTGCTCCTCCTGCTGCTGTTGCTCCTCCTCCTGCTGTTTCTCCTGCTGCTGCTGTTGCTCCTCCTCCTGCTGTTGTTGCTCCTCCTCCTGCTGCTGTTTCTCCTCCTCCTGCTGTTGTTGCTCCTCCTGCTGTTGTTGCTCCTCCTGCTGTTGTTGCTCCTCCTCCTGCTGTTGTTCCTCCTCCTGCTGTTGTTGCTCCTCCTGCTGTTGTTGCTCCTCCTGCTGCTGTTCCTCCTTCTGCTGTTGTTGCTCCTCCTTCTGCTGTTGTTGCTCCTCCTGCTGTTGTTGCTCCTCCTGCTGTTGTTGCTCCTCCTCCTGCTGTTGTTGCTCCTCCTCCTGCTGTTGTTGCTCCTCCTTCTGCTGTTGTTGCTCCTCCTGCTGTTGTTGCTCCTCCTGCTGTTGTTGCTCCTCCTCCTGCTGTTGTTGCTCCTCCTCCTGCTGTTGTTGCTCCTCCTGCTGTTGTTGCTCCTCCTCCTGCTGTTGTTGCTCCTCCTGCTGTTGTTGCTCCTCCTGCTGCTGTTGCTCCTCCTCCTGCTGCTGTTGTTTCTCCTCCTGCTGCTGTTGTTGCTCTTCCTGCTGCTGTTGCTCCTCCTGCTGTTGTTGCTGTTGCTCCTCCTGCTGCTGCTGCTGTTGCTCCTGCTGCTGCTGTTGTTGCTCCTCCTGCTGCTGTTGCTCCTCCTGCTGCTGTTGCTCCTCCTGCTGTTGTCGCTCCTCCTGCTACTGTTGTTGCTCCTCCTGCTGTTGTTGCTCCTGCTGCTGCTGTTGTTGCTCCTGCTGTTGCTCCTCCTGCTGCTGTTGCTCCTCCTCCTGCTGTTGTTTCTCCTGCTGCTGCTGTTGCTCCTCCTGCTGCTGTTGCTCCTCCTGCTGCTGCTGTTGCTCCTCCTGCTGCTGTTGTTGCTCCTCCTGCTGCTGCTGTTGCTCCTGCTGCTGCTGTTGCTCCTGCTGCTGCTGTTGCTTCTGCTGCTGCTGCTTTTGCTCCTGCTGCTGCTGCTGTTGCTCCTGCTGCTGCTGTTGCTCCTCCTGCTGCTGTTGCTCCTGCTGCTGCTGCTGTTGCTCCTTCTGCTGCTGTTGCTCCTGCTGCTGCTGCTGTTGCTCCTCCTGCTGCTGTTGCTCCTTCTGCTGCTGTTGCTCCTCCTGCTGCTGTTGCTCCTCCTCCTGCTGTTGTTGCTCCTGCTGCTGCTGTTGCTCCTCCTGCTGCTGTTGCTCCTGCTGCTGCTGTTGTTGCTCCTCCTGCTGCTGTTGCTCCTCCTGCTGCTGTTGCTCCTGCTGCTGCTGTTGCTCCTCCTGCTGCTGTTGCTCCTGCTGCTGCTGCTGTTGCTCCTGCTGCTGCTGTTGCTCCTGCTGCTGCTGTTGCTCCTGCTGCTGCTGTTGCTCCTGCTGCTGCTGTTGCTCCTGCTGCTGCTGTTGTTGCTCCTGCTGCTGCTGTTGTTGCTCCTCCTGCTGCTGTTGTTGCTCCTGCTGCTGCTGTTGTTGCTCCTGCTGCTGCTGTTGCTCCTGCTGCTGCTGTGGCTCCTGCTGCTGCTGTTGCTCCTGCTGCTGCTGTTGCTCCTGCTGCTGCTGTTGTTGCTCCTCCTGCTGCTGTTGCTCCTCCTGCTGCTGTTGCTCCTCCTGCTGCTGTTGCTCCTCCTGCTGCTGTTGCTCCTCCTCCTGCTGTTGTTGCTCCTGCTGCTGCTGTTGCTCCTGCTGCTGCTGTGGCTCCTGCTGCTGCTGTTGCTCCTGCTGCTGCTGTTGCTCCTGCTGCTGCTGTTGTTGCTCCTCCTGCTGCTGTTGCTCCTCCTGCTGCTGTTGCTCCTCCTGCTGCTGTTGCTCCTGCTGCTGCTGTTGCTCCTCCTGCTGCTGTTTCTTCTCTTGCTGCTGTTCCTTCTCCTCCCGCTGCTACTGCTGTTCCTTCTCCTCCCGCTGTTTCTCCTCCTCCTGTTCTTACTCCTCTTGTTCTTTCTTTTCATCCTGTTCCTGTTTTCCTCCTGTCTCCCCTCTCTTCCCAGCCTCTCTTGTCAACTACGCATTTTCAATGCAACGCCAAAAAAATCAAAACTGGAAAACCGTTTCGAAAATTCGATACCAGAGTCTACATCACGAACAACTTTACTGCTCGTGAGCAGTTTGTGTTTCACTGAGTCAGTGGCTCACACCTCCACCTCCATCCCCCATCCTTCATCTCGCTCCAGGCTTCCTGTCGGATAGGGGGGTGGACCCCCTCATTTACACGCAGCAATACCTGTCACGTGACGCCCTGCTGCGTCTGCTGAATCAGCCTGGAATTGACCAATGGCTAACCTCGTAAGTCTTCTTTCCAAAAGTTTCCCGTAGAAAAGTCATTGGATGACGCAAACCTAATGGAAATGTACAACGAACTTGTTCATCCCCGATGGTGGATTGATTGACAGATGGAAGGATGGAAGAAAAGATGTATGGATGGAGAGATTGACGGATGTAGAATGAATGGATGGATGAATAAACGGATCGGTGGATGGAAAACGGACGGATGGGTGAATGGATGGATGGATGGATGGATGGATGAATGAATAGATGGATGGGTAGATAAATAAACGAATGAAGGGATGGATGAGTACTGCTTCGAAGCATGTCAGCCTCTGCAGGCTATTTAAAACTATTGACTCCAAAAACCTTTTTTTTCTGGATCATGAGCGAGTCAAGACTCCATTTTCTCCATTCAGACGCCATTAGACAATCATGCAGGGAGTCGCAGCAGCCGTGCGTTCCTTAAGGTGAGCACCCCGGGGCGCTGTGACCTATTTCCCCTGACTTCTCATGCTTCACCCGGCAGAACGCCCTAGGCGGTGTGACCCGTTCCCCTGACTTCCCATGCTTCACCCGGCAGAACGCCCTAGGGCGGTTTGACCTATTTCCCCTGACTTCTCATGCTTCACCCGGCAGTAGCCCTAGGGCGGTGTGACCTATTTCCCCTGACTTCTCATGCTTCACCCGGCAGAACGCCCTAGGCGGTGTGACCCGTTCCCCTGACTTCTCATGCTTCACCCGGCAGAACCCATATAAAAAAATTCTATAGAAATCTATAGAATTCTATAGAAATTTCTATAGAATTCTATAGATTTCTATAGAATTCTATAGATTTCTATAGAATTCTATAGATTTCTATAGAATTCTATAGAAATTTCTATAGAAACTTCTATAGAATGCTATAGATTTCTATAGAATTCTATAGAAATCTATATAATTCTATAGATTTCTATAGAAATTTCTATAGAATTCTATAGATTTCTATAGACTTCTATAAAAATTATCTACAGAATTCTATAGAATTTTTTGTGGTATATAATCTATAGCATTCTATAGATTTTTAAATAGAATTCTATAGACATCTATAATGTACTTATATCATCTATAGATTTCTATAGAGATTTATATATAATTCTATAGATATCTGTATCATCTATATAGCATTTTATCAAAAATTCTTTAGAATGCAATAGAAACTACTACAGAATGCTATATATTCTATAGAGCACTATACATGCACTACAGAATCTATAGCATTCTATAGACATTTCTATAGAATCTATACTATGCAGCCTGGAATATAGGATATTCTATAGACTTTATAGAATAATGAAGTAATTACTGCAGTTTACTATAATAATATTATAGAAGATCGACGATTGCTATACTATTCTGTATTGGCGTGTAGGCAGCTAGTCCTTATGAATCTACAGAACATGCACTGACATATACATAGTCAGTTGTATGTTCGACAGTATTTTGCAGAGCTCCATCATATGTTTTGCCATATAAACTGTAAAGTAAGTACCAGTATACACCAGTATGTGATCGCAATAACACATTCATAATCTCCATCATGCAGTTGACAGAAAAGAGCTAGAGTAACCTTTAGTTGTGATATTTATTTTCTTCTTTCACCTTGTGCGAAGTACTGTCCTTAATTGGCATTCATTCAATTCAGTACAGTGTCCACTGCAGGCTATAATATAGACTGAGACAACTCCATTCCTTTCACTTCCGTAGGATTAGGATTTACTTGTTGCTGTGCTCGAGAATGTATGTCAGAAGGAAAAGGAAGCTCTGTGTGCGCGTGAGTGTGTGTGTGTGTGTGTGTGTGTGTGTGTGTGTGTGTGTGTGTGAGTGAGAGAGACCTAGAGAGATCGAGAGAGAGAGAGCTAGGGGGGGGGGAGAGGAAGAGAGAGAGAGAGAGAGAGAGAGAGAGAGAGAGAGAGAGAGAGAGAGAGAGAGAGTGAGAGAAATGGAGGGAGAGGCAAGAAAGGGAGGGAGAGAAATTGGGAGAGGGAGAGTGAGGGAGGGAGAGAGAGAGAGATAATGCCTGCTTGTATTGTCCTTAAGGCTCACAGAATAGATCGAAACTTTTCTGAAAAGTATCATGTAGAATTAGTGTCATGAACCCATCATCAACATTTAACTTTTGCCCTGAACATGACAGCTCTGAAACGTGTCGTCTGCTTTGGGACCGTCAAGATCCTCGCGCGAGATCTCGCAAAGCGCGTGACGTTGTTCCACGTGTGAAAATGGCGACAAGGCGGGAAGGTGGGTATTTTGAACTGTGTCAGCTTTCCTCATTCGTAACTGCCGTAACAAAAATAACTGTCGTCACTGAAATCTTTCGTTTCTTTCGTTATTGTAGGCACAGATCATATATATGGCTTGCAAACTCGCATTGCGTCAGCCAGAAATTGGTTTGGTCGTTTGCACGACGTTTTGAATCTGAGCGTTTGAGAGATCGAGTGTACGCGCGCGCTGCTTGCTTTGCGTCACTGCATCAAAGATTATAGGTGACTGCATGTCGTCTCGCTCAGATTTTTGTCGTTGTCACTGTTATTTGATTTAATCGCTTTGTGATCTTCAGAATTCTTAATTTGATGTAGTCGCCTTCTGTGTTCTTGCCTCATCCAGGTTGCGAGATGACTGCGGAGAGCTAGTGACTGCGGGTTCCACAGGCCTTAGCCACCGCACTTTTCGCAGTGTGACTCCTCCACATTGTTCGTGTTTATTTATTTATTCGGTTATCTGCAGCACGACGGCTGCCCTGTGCTCCCAGAACTCTTTGACTGAACCCTTTCTAGCGTTCCTTTTGCCTTTCGACTGTTGCTCAAACTTTTGATTGTATGCGTTTTGGTAGCATCACCGTTTTGGCGTTTCTTCAGAGAAGATTAATTTGCTTTTCAGTGGCTCCTGGTATTCTAGAGAAGTTGGAGAAGCAGTACACCATCTCAGCCAACTACACCATCTCTCCAACCCAGGAGTGGGCCTGACAGTCAGACACATCAGCCTTCCCAGGCTTCCAACCATGAACTGGGAGAAAATATGGTGTCTGGTCAAATAAGGGTAGGTACAACTAGCAAATCTACAATTTTCCACAGAAAAATCCAAAATAAGCATTTAACACATGTATTCACAGTAAGTTGTTTACATCATTCTCAGCAATTGTATGTTGTTTATCATGAGTTTTTCAGTAGGTGAATTCAAAGCTAGGGCAAATTGTTGCTGCCTTTGAGGGGTTCTATTTGCAAGTTCAAAATTAGGTGCCTGATAATCTTCATTGTGCTCTGTCATTACCCAGTGCATTAATCATCTATTCTCTCTTTTTTACCCCTCAGCCACTGGATTCTTACCTTCGTAAATGACCTTCTGCAAGGAATGTTTCCAAGGGAGTACCTTGCTATACTCATTCCATTTCGGGCACCCGAAGACCTGGTGCGACTGGATCATCACCAAAGCCAGGGCTCCCCAGCCAGACTCACCAGCAAATCATCAGTAAAACATTTTTATTACATGCTTTTGCATTGTTTAGACACAAGTCACTTGCATGATTTAAATGCATGTATGTTCTGAGTAGTTGCACATAATTATTTTTTTAAAATTCATATTAACATTCTGCAAGAAGTTAAGGTAGGCTGAACATTGTACATGTTTTATGTACAGCATGTACATAGAAAATAGTATATCAAATGCCTGATTTAGTCATGAATGTTGACAAGATTTGATGGATATGAATAAATGCAAAATTGCAACATTATTACTGATGATGTGTTGGGTTTTTCTGATATATCACTGAACACTTAATAGGATATCGATATCCTGTTAAGTGTTCATTGATATCAGAAAAAACCAACACAAAGCATAAGATCCATGAGATGTGTAGCTCTGAACCTTTTTACTGGAAACTTTCTTGATTGCAACTAATAGATTTTTTTGTGTTTGCCTTGCAACTAATTAATGTTTTGTGTCTGCCATGCAACTAATTGATTTTTTGTGTTTGCCATCTTTGTGCATGCATTCTGATTCTGCATGATGGATCAGAAACATTTGGCAAGTGTGGTTGATTTGTTATGATTTTGGTTTTTCCCCCTTCTTTTCTGTAAAACCTCATCCAGGACACCATAAAACTAAATTTTCTGTGATTCTGCTCGAATATTTAAAAATAATTCCTACTTGCAGAAGAGGGTCAACTGCATGTACAACACATGGCCAAAAGCAAAAAAAAACATGCAAACAATTATGTCTTGTGTATAAATTACAGAGTGGAAGTTATATGGTTTTATTCTTTTCAGACATGCATCTTATTGAAATTAATTTACTTGGTGTATGCTATCCATCTTAATCAAAATTTGACTTATGTATTCTTTTGTGCTTCAGTCGCCGTGCAGAAGGAATTTTCTCAAAGCACAGACGTGGACGTTCGGAGCTTTGTGCGGCAAAAGTTGAACAGTGCGGCCACTAAAGGAAGAAGATAACCCTGTGAGTGTCAGGAACCGACCTAGCTGATCGATCCTACGTACTCCCATTCTGTGATTGCTAGAACCGACCTGGAATAGAACTAAATCTGAGTGAGGGGAATCAGATCAGTTATGAGAATACTGACACAGATACTGAACTGCTTGGCAAAGTACCCTGAGAGGAGTGAATAGTAAGAAATTATTTTCATTCATTTCCTGAGTGTTGTACTTTTCCATCAGTTTCTCATTGCTGTTTCTGTTATCATTAAAATTATTGCAAGAAACATGTAGCTCATTCTTAGAGCTTTCTTGACATATATGGTTTATAAAGGCTGCCTTTATTCCTTCTCCTGTTAAAATATCATTTTTAATGTGACCCGTTAATGCAAAAAAAAAAATGACATTCCGGAAAAGTGGTCTGAAACTTTAATTCTAAGAATAAAGCCTGCTGAAAAGAATCTGAAATGTTATTGTCATTTTTGCATGGCATGTAGCAATCTGTAGAATTTAGTTTATATAGTAATGCATGGTATTTGTAAGGTATATATGTACTTGAGTATTTTACTTGTATTTCACTGAAGTATTTACTATAAAGAATGTATAAACTTTTCTACAATATTCTATAGAATTTTCATAGTATTTCTATAAAGATTCTATAGAATGTTATATAGAATTCTCTATAGAATTTTCCTATAGAAATTTCTATAGACTTTTGGTAAAGAATTTTCTATAGAAAATTCTATAGAAAATTCTATAGAAAATTCTATAGAAATTTCTATAGAATTTTCTATAGAAATTTCTATAGAATTTTCTATAGAAATTTCTATAGAATTTTCTATAGAATTTTCTATAGAAATTTCTATAGAATTTTCTATAGAATTTTCTATAGAAATTTCTATAGAAATTTCTATAGAATTTTCTATAGAATTTTCTATAGAATTATCTATAGAATTTTCTATAGAAATTTCTATAGAATTTTCTATAGAAATTTCTATAGAATTTTCTATAGAAAATTCTTTACCAAAAGTCTATAGAAATTTCTATAGAAATTTCTATAGAAATTTCTATAGAAAATTTTTATATGGGAACGCCCTAGGCGGTGTGACCCGTTCCCCTGACTTCTCATGCTTCACTGGGCAGACGCCCTAGGGCGCTGTGACCTATTTCCCCTGACACCTCATGCTTCACCCGGCAGAACGCCCTAGGGCGGTGTGACCCGTTCCCCTGACTTCTCATGCTTCACCCGGCAGAACGCCCTAGGGCGGTGTGACCTATTTCCCCTGACTCCTCATGCTTCACCCGGCAGAACGCCCTAGGGCGGTGTGACCCGTTCCCCTGACTTCTCATGCTTCACCCGGCAGTAGCCCCGGGGCGCTGTGACCTATTTACCCTGACTCCTCATGCTTCATGTGGCGGGCGTCCCGTGGCGCTCGCCTGAGGCAACGTGTGGCAGATCAGTGTTCACCCTGGACGTACAGAGCGAGTCCATGATAGCAGGTGATGGCGGCTGAATTATTTCTTGCCAGGATTCGGTTGTGTCGATTTTCGTGGGACTTTCTAAGTAACCATTTAAATGTCGTCGGTGAAGGCATATACAAGTGCAGGGAAATTGCGTGTGACACAACGCGTGCTACTTATTCCACCCTCCTGAAATACTCGCACTAACCACAGAGCATCGTGTAGTTGTACAGTGTTAAGTAAATTCAACTGTAAGTTCGTTCGACTCGTCAGTCTGGTTAATGAATTTCAAACTTTCCTTATTTACCATTCGTCTGAGTAGTCCTTATTCCCTTGCTTTTACTCACTATTAGTTTGCCTGTTTGGCTCCGATGGTTTCAGTCATGAAAAATATTCACTTTTTCATAAATATGACCCCTCATTTCGGAGTATTTGGCGTTGGGCCTCAAGCGGAATGGAGCTACAGCAATTTCAGTGACCAGAGGGCACGGATGTCCATTTTGAGAGCTTTGTGAAAAGCTCATCCGTGGCCTTATCCGTTTTATTCTTTATTGCAGCGTTTGAAAATGAAAGTCGATATGTAGCTTATGAATATTAATTTTAAAGCATTTCAATCAGTAGTTGTTAAAATGAACGAAAATGTCCTTATTTGACTGTGCTCTTACAAGTCTATCAAAATATCGATTCTCATGGATGCACGGTCCATTTGCGTAGAACTTCGCATTAAATCTTCCCAATTAAATTCGGTTTTCACTATCAAGACAGTTTCTTTTAGAAATGGTAGATAAATCAAAATCGATCATGATCACTACGGGATTTATTGCGTAGCGCATGGTTCACACATGCCTCATCATGACGACCTCTCTTTTCTTCAGTCTGCGTGAAGACAACTGTCTGGTCTTCATCGTGGAGCCTCACGTGGAATGCGTGGAAGAGGACAACGTACGAATCAACGCCTGCTTTGAAGAGCTCGTGACCTACACCTCAGCAATGACGGGTTTCCTGACGTCATTCAACGTCCCGTACCACGTGATCCTCATGCTGGACCGCCAGGAGCGTGTCAAATACGTCCTTGACGTCATCAGGAAGAAGCGCCCGGATGTTGTGAGGGTCGCCTGAAGAGGTTACATCGCCAGTTGCGGGCTATCGCCCCCAAAACGAAGTTGATATTAGAGAGAAATTCCGAACAGTGATGCAGAATATTTCTGATAGACTTGTACTTGCCTTGCTTCATCATGTGCATGGCAAGACAAAAGTCTTCTTGAAGGATGCATGACAAAAAAAAAGTTTACTCATGAGGTTCAGTTTCAAGCGCCTTTGAGGAAGCAATCCCCAGGTAATGAAAAACGAGACTGAAGTGTCGGAATATCACGAGGTCAGACTTAGAACCCGGAATTCTTTACTAACCCGCCGATCTATCTAGCGACCGAACTTACCCACGTGAACAACCTCGCCTAATCTAGCACAACCAAACCCGAAGTCATTGAGTCTGCTAGCAACCCAACCCACCGATCCGACCTACCGACCCAGCCAGCAACCCCAACCCAACCAGTCCAACCCACCAGCTAAACAGTCTGTCGGACAGTCTGAGCGTCCGTGCAACCGTTCGAACCAATTAAAAAAATCATGCATGCACATGTTATGAAAGGATATATTTACGAGGTTTGTATGCATCTCATGCAAGTTCAGTTCTCCTATATGCTACACTGTCTTGCAAGACTTGCATCAATTGTTTCTTGCACTTGGAGCAACACGACTGCCCTTGTTTTAGTAAAGAGAGAAAAGAATAAAAAGGTGCTGCTGCAATTCGCGGAAAACCTGTTGTATATAATGCAGGAGAACTCGTGAGTTGTTGACACAAAAGTATTGTCTTCGGCTCCTTAGTTTGCAAGCTTTACAGGGGGAAAAATGTTGTCTCATCCAAATGGCTTTTGCAGATATGGCTGCTACACCTTGCCTCACCATAAGTACAAACAAGAACGGTGAGCGCATTTTGAGAAGCTTCACATAGTGGCAGCTTCTTGTTTCGCGCCCCCCACCCCACCCCCCCACCTCCCGCCCCACCCCTACCCCCACCCCCACCCCCCGCCCTCACCACAAAGCCTTGACATATTGCTACCTTGGAGGAGGCAGTTTCCTCAGCCTGACATGAAATCCAATACCGCGGGCTCTCCACTAGTGGTGCGGGCATCTGACCTCTGTCACTTCGCACCTGGCAGGTGCGGTGTTCGAACCTCTCTGGATCCTGGAGTTGCATCCTTGGGCACGGTGCTTCACCCTCATCGCCTCTCTTACCACATTCTAGTTCACTAGAGACTTTGCCTGCCGGCGAAGCAGTCTCTAGCACAGTTGACATCACGTGATGAAAGGATTTCGTCCGAAAATTTCAAATGAGGGTTACACGAGAGGCTTGTGGGATAGCCGATCTGCTCCCTGACAAACGCCGTTAAAGTAGTTCTAAGACTATTTTGCACAAAACTCGCAACTTACTTTTGTTGAGGCAATAAACAAGCATTTATTCAATAAAATAAAATGTTTTCGTTGAAATGGAAACGAGTTTTGACATCTAAATGATTTCAGTATAAAGTGGAGAAAAAATAGTATCAGAACAAACTATTTTTGGCGCAATGCTGTAATGCGAAGGGTCAAGTCTATTACTCATTCATTGTGAACTGTGTCAGAGTCACTACGTCTATGGGCTGTTCCCTGCAGTAGTGACCGCTTAACTGACCATTAAAATGGCATTTGTCTTGGGCATTTGTGAAGAATTTTAGATTGTTCGTGGAGCGACAATATGTCATGTAGGCGAAGTCTATAGGATGTTCCTTACAGTAGTGACCACTTAACTGATCATTGAAATGGCATTTGTGTTTGGCATTTTGGAGAATTTTCAGATTTTTTAGAGTGACACAGAAGTCATGTAGAGGAAATCTATGAGCTGTTTCTTGCAGTAGTGACAGCTTAGCTGACCACTGAAATGGCATTAGTCTTGGGCATTTTTGAGGAATTTCCTTATTTTTGTGGATCGACATAGAGGCTGAT
This sequence comes from Theodoxus fluviatilis, assembly GCA_034096865.1. Classification (NCBI taxonomy): domain Eukaryota; kingdom Metazoa; phylum Mollusca; class Gastropoda; order Cycloneritida; family Neritidae; genus Theodoxus; species Theodoxus fluviatilis. Next base: position 26,540 of record JAWQFJ010002497.1, on the reverse strand, counting down.
CGGTCAATCCTCAAAGCATCGTTATATCGTTTCACCACGGTCAACGTCTAAATAGCCGTTGAAAGAATATTAATGATTTTTGCATTTTTAATAGATGCTCTAATTTTGTCTGTATGACATCAAAACTGTTTTCTACTGAATAAAATTACGTGCTTTTTGTGTCTGTGTTATTTGCGAGTCCATGTGAGATAAACATCGCCTTCTTTTTGAACTAAGAAACACATTTATGGGGGCACTTGCATTTCAATGCTATTATTAGCACGCAGAGTTATGAAGGAAAATATGGAGCAGCTCTGCGTTTCATAAAGCGAGCGCACCCTGGCGCCTTGCCACGTGAAGCACTAGAGGCAAGGTCAATGTGACACAGCGTCCCCAAGCGCTCACCTCTCGCAACGCCTGGCAAATGAAGTTCATATGCACTTCTGTATCAATACAATACAATACGATACGATACGATACAATAAGATACAATACGATACGATACAATACGATACAATACAATACGATACGATACAATACGATACGATACAATACGATACGATACGATACGATACAATACAATACGATACGATACAATACAATACGATACGATACAACACGATACAATACAACACAATACAATACAATACAATACAATAAAATACGATACGATACGATACGGTACGATACGATACGATACGGTACGATACAATACGGTACGATACAATACAATACAATACAATAACATACGATACGATACGATACGATACGGTACGATACGATACGGTACGATACGATACGGTACGATACGATACGGTACGATACAATACGATACGGTACGATACAATACAACACAATACAATACAATACAATAAAATACGATACGATACGATACGATACGGTACGATACGATACGGTACGATACAATACGGTACGATACAATACAATACAATACAATAAAATACGATACGGTACGATACAATACGGTACGATACAATACGATACAATACAATAAAATACAATACGATCGATACGATACGATACAACACAACACAATAAAATACAATACGATACAATACAATACAATACAATACAATACAATACAATACAATACAATAAAATACAATACAATAAAATACAACACAATACAATACGATACGATACGATACGGTACGATACGATACGGTACGATACAATACAATACAATACAATACAATACAATACAATACAATACAATACAATACAATACAATACAATACAATACAATACAATACGATACGATACGATACGATACGATACGATACGATACGGTACGATACAATACAATACAGTACAATACAATACAATACAATACAATACAATACGATACGATACAATACGATACGATACGATACGGTACGATACAATACAATACAGTACAATACAATACAATACGATACGATACAATACAATACAATACAATACAATACAATAAAATACGATACGATACGATACGACACAACACAACACAACACAATACAATACAATACAATAAAATACGATACGATACGATAGAATACAATACAATACAATACAATACAATAAATACAATAATTACAATAAATGCAATACAATACAATACGATACGATACAATGCAATACAATACAATACGATACGATACAATATAATGCAATACAATACAATACGATACGATAGAATACAATGCAATACAATACAATACAATAAATACAATAATTACAATAAATGCAATACAATACAATACGATACGATACAATATAATGCAATACAATACAATACGATACGATACAATACAATGCAATACAATACAATACAATAAATACAATAAATACAATCCAATGCAATACAATACAATAAATACAATAAATGCAATACAATACAATGAATTACAATGCTGGTTTAAATATATGATAGTCAGCTCTATTTAAGTTTAGAACTGGCGTTGGCATACGGGTGATATATCAATCTTGGATATGGTCACAATGGCTAGCCTGTCATCCACATCTGCAAAACGTAGGCGAAAGATACGCTATGATCTTCCTGCAAGAATGTGTATGAAAACATTTGATCTTAATGGCCAAGAAGTGAACTGAACATGATCGTGACTACAGAGAAAAGCCCCGTATAAACTTTCGTACAACATTCAAAGTTGAAAGATTGTCAACTTCCTTTCTACAATCCTTACTCGGCAGTCCAAAGGCAGATCACGCAATAATATTCTAGTTTGGTGCTCATCCCAGGAGGTCAAACACACTTCCAGGAGGTCAAACACACTGTCCAGAAGGTCAAACACACAGTCTAGGAGGTCAAACACACAGTCTAGGAGGTCAAACACACTTCCAGGAGGTCAAACACACAGTCCAGAAGGTCAAACACACAGTCTAGGAGGTCAAACACACAGTCTAGGAGGTCAAACACACTGTCCAGGAGGTCAAACACACAGTCTAGGAGGTCAAACACACAGTCTAGGAGGTCAAACACACAGTCTAGGAGGTCAAACATACTTCCAGGAGGTCAAACACACTGTCCAGGAGGTCAAATACACTGTCCAGGAGGTCAAACACACTGTCCAGGAGGTCAAACATACTTCCAGGAGGTCAAACACACAGTCTAGGAGGTCAAACACACTGTCCAGGAGGTCAAACACACTGTCCAGGAGGTCAAACACACTTCCAGGAGGTCAAACACACAGTCTAGGAGGTCAAACACACTGTCCAGGAGGTCAAACACACTGCCCAGAAGGTCAAACACACTGTCCAGGAGGTCAAACACACTGTTCAGGAGGTCAAACACACAGTCTAGGAGGTCAAATACACTGTCCAGGAGGTCAAACACACTGTCCAGGAGGTCAAACACACTGTCCAGAAGGTCACACACACTGTCCAGGAGGTCAAACACACTGTTCAGGAGGTCAAACACACTGTCCAGAAGGTCAAACACACTGTCCAGGAGGTGAAACAAACTGTTCAGGAGGTCAAACACACTGTCCAGGAGGTGAAACACACTGTTCAGGAGGTCAAACACACTGTCCAGAAGGTCAAACACACTGTCCAGGAGGTCAAACAAACTGTCCAGGAGGTCAAACACACTGTCCAGGAGGTCAAACACACTGTCCAGGAGTCACAGAACACTGGCGAGGCAGCGTCCCTCTGGGCGTGGCAGACGAGGCACAGACCACGTCACTTGGTACTGCTTGCAGTGGCCCTGGTCCAGCTACTGGACTGCACTTGGTACTTCTTGCAGTGGCCCTGGTCCAGCTACTGGACTGCACTTGGTACTGCTTGCAGTGGCCCTGGTCCAGCTACTGGACTGCACTTCGTACTGCTTGCAGTGGCCCTGGTCCAGCTACTGGACTGCACTTGGTACTACTTGCAGTGGCCCTGGTCCAGCTACTGGACTGCACTTGGTACTGCTTGCAGTGGCCCTGGTCCAGCTACTGGACTGCACTTCGTACTGCTTGCAGTGGCCCTGGTCCAGCTACTGGACTGCACTTCGTACTACTTGCAGTGGCCCTGGTCCAGCTACTGGACTGCACTTCGTACTACTTGCAGTGGCCCTGGTCCAGCTACTGGACTGCACTTCGTACTGCTTGCAGTGGCCCTGGTCCAGCTACTGGACTGCACTTCGTACTGCTTGCAGTGGCCCTGGTCCAGCTACTGGACTGCACTTCGTACTGCTTGCAGTGGCCCTGGTCCAGCTACTGGACTGCACTTCGTACTACTTGCAGTGGCCCTGGTCCAGCTACTGGACTGCACTTCGTACTACTTGCAGTGGCCCTGGTCCAGCTACTGGACTGCACTTGGTACTACTTGCAGTGGCCCTGGTCCAGCTACTGGACTGCACTTGGTACTGCTTGCAGTGGCCCTGGTCCAGCTACTGGACTGCACTTGGTACTGCTTGCAGTGGCCCTGGTCCAGCTACTGGACTGCACTTGGTACTGCTTGCAGTGGCCCTGGTCCAGCTACTGGACTGCACTTGGTACTACTTGCAGTGGCCCTGGTCCAGCTACTGGACTGCACTTGGTACTGCTTGCAGTGGCCCTGGTCCAGCTACTGGACTGCACTTGGTACTGCTTGCAGTGGCCCTGGTCCAGCTACTGGACTGCACTTGGTACTGCTTGCAGTGGCCCTGGTCCAGCTACTGGACTGCACTTGGTACCTCTTGCAGTGGCCCTGGTCCAGCTACTGGACTGCACTTGGTACTACTTGCAGTGGCCCTGGTCCAGCTACTGGACTGCACTTCGTACTACTTGCAGTGGCCCTGGTCCAGCTACTGGACTGCACTTCGTACTGCTTGCAGTGGCCCTGGTCCAGCTACTGGACTGCACTTGGTACTGCTTGCAGTGGCCCTGGTCCAGCTACTGGACTGCACTTCGTACTGCTTGCAGTGGCCCTGGTCCAGCTACTGGACTGCACTTCGTACTGCTTGCAGTGGCCCTGGTCCAGCTACTGGACTGCACTTCGTACTGCTTGCAGTGGCCCTGGTCCAGCTACTGGACTGCACTTCGTACTGCTTGCAGTGGCCCTGGTCCAGCTACTGGACTGCACTTCGTACTGCTTGCAGTGGCCCTGGTCCAGCTACTGGACTGCACTTCGTACTGCTTGCAGTGGCCCTGGTCCAGCTACTGGACTGCACTTCGTACTGCTTGCAGTGGCCCTGGTCCAGCTACTGGACTGCACTTCGTACTGCTTGCAGTGGCCCTGGTCCAGCTACTGGACTGCACTTGGTACTACTTGCAGTGGCCCTGGTCCAGCTACTGGACTGCACTTCGTACTGCTTGCAGTGGCCCTGGTCCAGCTACTGGACTGCACTTGGTACTGCTTGCAGTGGCCCTGGTCCAGCTACTGGACTGCACTTCGTACTACTTGCAGTGGCCCTGGTCCAGCTACTGGACTGCACTTCGTACTGCTTGCAGTGGCCCTGGTCCAGCTACTGGACTGCACTTGGTACTACTTGCAGTGGCCCTGGTCCAGCTACTGGACTGCACTTCGTACTGCTTGCAGTGGCCCTGGTCCAGCTACTGGACTGCACTTGGTACTGCTTGCAGTGGCCCTGGTCCAGCTACTGGACTGCACTTCGTACTGCTTGCAGTGGCCCTGGTCCAGCTACTGGACTGCACTTCGTACTGCTTGCAGTGGCCCTGGTCCAGCTACTGGACTGCACTTCGTACTGCTTGCAGTGGCCCTGGTCCAGCTACTGGACTGCACTTCGTACTACTTGCAGTGGCCCTGGTCCAGCTACTGGACTGCACTTCGTACTACTTGCAGTGGCCCTGGTCCAGCTACTGGACTGCACTTCGTACTGCTTGCAGTGGCCCTGGTCCAGCTACTGGACTGCACTTCGTACTGCTTGCAGTGGCCCTGGTCCAGCTACTGGACTGCACTTCGTACTGCTTGCAGTGGCCCTGGTCCAGCTACTGGACTGCACTTCGTACTACTTGCAGTGGCCCTGGTCCAGCTACTGGACTGCACTTCGTACTACTTGCAGTGGCCCTGGTCCAGCTACTGGACTGCACTTGGTACTGCTTGCAGTGGCCCTGGTCCAGCTACTGGACTGCACTTCGTACTGCTTGCAGTGGCCCTGGTCCAGCTACTGGACTGCACTTCGTACTACTTGCAGTGGCCCTGGTCCAGCTACTGGACTGCACTTGGTACTGCTTGCAGTGGCCCTGGTCCAGCTACTGGACTGCACTTGGTACTGCTTGCAGTGGCCCTGGTCCAGCTACTGGACTGCACTTGGTACTGCTTGCAGTGGCCCTGGTCCAGCTACTGGACTGCACTTCGTACTGCTTGCAGTGGCCCTGGTCCAGCTACTGGACTGCACTTCGTACTACTTGCAGTGGCCCTGGTCCAGCTACTGGACTGCACTTGGTACTACTTGCAGTGGCCCTGGTCCAGCTACTGGACTGCACTTCGTACTGCTTGCAGTGGCCCTGGTCCAGCTACTGGACTGCACTTGGTACTACTTGCAGTGGCCCTGGTCCAGCTACTGGACTGCACTTGGTACTACTTGCAGTGGCCCTGGTCCAGCTACTGGACTGCACTTCGTACTACTTGCAGTGGCCCTGGTCCAGCTACTGGACTGCACTTCGTACTGCTTGCAGTGGCCCTGGTCCAGCTACTGGACTGCACTTCGTACTACTTGCAGTGGCCCTGGTCCAGCTACTGGACTGCACTTCGTACTACTTGCAGTGGCCCTGGTCCAGCTACTGGACTGCACTTCGTACTGCTTGCAGTGGCCCTGGTCCAGCTACTGGACTGCACTTCGTACTGCTTGCAGTGGCCCTGGTCCAGCTACTGGACTGCACTTCGTACTACTTGCAGTGGCCCTGGTCCAGCTACTGGACTGCACTTCGTACTACTTGCAGTGGCCCTGGTCCAGCTACTGGACTGCACTTCGTACTGCTTGCAGTGGCCCTGGTCCAGCTACTGGACTGCACTTCGTACTGCTTGCAGTGGCCCTGGTCCAGCTACTGGACTGCACTTCGTACTGCTTGCAGTGGCCCTGGTCCAGCTACTGGACTGCACTTCGTACTACTTGCAGTGGCCCTGGTCCAGCTACTGGACTGCACTTCGTACTACTTGCAGTGGCCCTGGTCCAGCTACTGGACTGCACTTGGTACTGCTTGCAGTGGCCCTGGTCCAGCTACTGGACTGCACTTCGTACTGCTTGCAGTGGCCCTGGTCCAGCTACTGGACTGCACTTCGTACTGCTTGCAGTGGCCCTGGTCCAGCTACTGGACTGCACTTCGTACTGCTTGCAGTGGCCCTGGTCCAGCTACTGGACTGCACTTCGTACTACTTGCAGTGGCCCTGGTCCAGCTACTGGACTGCACTTCGTACTGCTTGCAGTGGCCCTGGTCCAGCTACTGGACTGCACTTCGTACTGCTTGCAGTGGCCCTGGTCCAGCTACTGGACTGCACTTCGTACTACTTGCAGTGGCCCTGGTCCAGCTACTGGACTGCACTTCGTACTACTTGCAGTGGCCCTGGTCCAGCTACTGGACTGCACTTCGTACTACTTGCAGTGGCCCTGGTCCAGCTACTGGACTGCACTTCGTACTACTTGCAGTGGCCCTGGTCCAGCTACTGGACTGCACTTCGTACTGCTTGCAGTGGCCCTGGTCCAGCTACTGGACTGCACTTGGTACTGCTTGCAGTGGCCCTGGTCCAGCTACTGGACTGCACTTCGTACTACTTGCAGTGGCCCTGGTCCAGCTACTGGACTGCACTTCGTACTGCTTGCAGTGGCCCTGGTCCAGCTACTGGACTGCACTTCGTACTGCTTGCAGTGGCCCTGGTCCAGCTACTGGACTGCACTTGGTACTGCTTGCAGTGGCCCTGGTCCAGCTACTGGACTGCACTTGGTACTGCTTGCAGTGGCCCTGGTCCAGCTACTGGACTGCACTTGGTACTGCTTGCAGTGGCCCTGGTCCAGCTACTGGACTGCACTTCGTACTGCTTGCAGTGGCCCTGGTCCAGCTACTGGACTGCACTTCGTACTGCTTGCAGTGGCCCTGGTCCAGCTACTGGACTGCACTTCGTACTGCTTGCAGTGGCCCTGGTCCAGCTACTGGACTGCACTTCGTACTACTTGCAGTGGCCCTGGTCCAGCTACTGGACTGCACTTCGTACTACTTGCAGTGGCCCTGGTCCAGCTACTGGACTGCACTTCGTACTGCTTGCAGTGGCCCTGGTCCAGCTACTGGACTGCACTTCGTACTACTTGCAGTGGCCCTGGTCCAGCTACTGGACTGCACTTCGTACTGCTTGCAGTGGCCCTGGTCCAGCTACTGGACTGCACTTCGTACTACTTGCAGTGGCCCTGGTCCAGCTACTGGACTGCACTTGGTACTACTTGCAGTGGCCCTGGTCCAGCTACTGGACTGCACTTGGTACTGCTTGCAGTGGCCCTGGTCCAGCTACTGGACTGCACTTCGTACTACTTGCAGTGGCCCTGGTCCAGCTACTGGACTGCACTTCGTACTGCTTGCAGTGGCCCTGGTCCAGCTACTGGACTGCACTTCGTACTACTTGCAGTGGCCCTGGTCCAGCTACTGGACTGCACTTGGTACTACTTGCAGTGGCCCTGGTCCAGCTACTGGACTGCACTTGGTACTTCTTGCAGTGGCCCTGGTCCAGCTACTGGACTGCACTTGGTACTGCTTGCAGTGGCCCTGGTCCAGCTACTGGACTGCACTTGGTACTGCTTGCAGTGGCCCTGGTCCAGCTACTGGACTGCACTTCGTACTACTTGCAGTGGCCCTGGTCCAGCTACTGGACTGCACTTCGTACTACTTGCAGTGGCCCTGGTCCAGCTACTGGACTGCACTTCGTACTACTTGCAGTGGCCCTGGTCCAGCTACTGGACTGCACTTCGTACTGCTTGCAGTGGCCCTGGTCCAGCTACTGGACTGCACTTCGTACTGCTTGCAGTGGCCCTGGTCCAGCTACTGGACTGCACTTCGTACTGCTTGCAGTGGCCCTGGTCCAGCTACTGGACTGCACTTCGTACTGCTTGCAGTGGCCCTGGTCCAGCTACTGGACTGCACTTCGTACTGCTTGCAGTGGCCCTGGTCCAGCTACTGGACTGCACTTCGTACTGCTTGCAGTGGCCCTGGTCCAGCTACTGGACTGCACTTCGTACTGCTTGCAGTGGCCCTGGTCCAGCTACTGGACTGCACTTCGTACTGCTTGCAGTGGCCCTGGTCCAGCTACTGGACTGCACTTCGTACTACTTGCAGTGGCCCTGGTCCAGCTACTGGACTGCACTTCGTACTACTTGCAGTGGCCCTGGTCCAGCTACTGGACTGCACTTGGTACTTCTTGCAGTGGCCCTGGTCCAGCTACTGGACTGCACTTCGTACTACTTGCAGTGGCCCTGGTCCAGCTACTGGACTGCACTTGGTACTGCTTGCAGTGGCCCTGGTCCAGCTACTGGACTGCACTTCGTACTGCTTGCAGTGGCCCTGGTCCAGCTACTGGACTGCACTTGGTACTGCTTGCAGTGGCCCTGGTCCAGCTACTGGACTGCACTTGGTACTGCTTGCAGTGGCCCTGGTCCAGCTACTGGACTGCACTTCGTACTGCTTGCAGTGGCCCTGGTCCAGCTACTGGACTGCACTTGGTACTGCTTGCAGTGGCCCTGGTCCAGCTACTGGACTGCACTTCGTACTACTTGCAGTGGCCCTGGTCCAGCTACTGGACTGCACTTCGTACTACTTGCAGTGGCCCTGGTCCAGCTACTGGACTGCACTTGGTACTTCTTGCAGTGGCCCTGGTCCAGCTACTGGACTGCACTTCGTACTACTTGCAGTGGCCCTGGTCCAGCTACTGGACTGCACTTCGTACTACTTGCAGTGGCCCTGGTCCAGCTACTGGACTGCACTTCGTACTACTTGCAGTGGCCCTGGTCCAGCTACTGGACTGCACTTCGTACTGCTTGCAGTGGCCCTGGTCCAGCTACTGGACTGCACTTCGTACTGCTTGCAGTGGCCCTGGTCCAGCTACTGGACTGCACTTGGTACTGCTTGCAGTGGCCCTGGTCCAGCTACTGGACTGCACTTGGTACTACTTGCAGTGGCCCTGGTCCAGCTACTGGACTGCACTTGGTACTACTTGCAGTGGCCCTGGTCCAGCTACTGGACTGCACTTGGTACTGCTTGCAGTGGCCCTGGTCCAGCTACTGGACTGCACTTCGTACTGCTTGCAGTGGCCCTGGTCCAGCTACTGGACTGCACTTCGTACTGCTTGCAGTGGCCCTGGTCCAGCTACTGGACTGCACTTCGTACTACTTGCAGTGGCCCTGGTCCAGCTACTGGACTGCACTTCGTACTGCTTGCAGTGGCCCTGGTCCAGCTACTGGACTGCACTTCGTACTGCTTGCAGTGGCCCTGGTCCAGCTACTGGACTGCACTTCGTACTACTTGCAGTGGCCCTGGTCCAGCTACTGGACTGCACTTCGTACTACTTGCAGTGGCCCTGGTCCAGCTACTGGACTGCACTTCGTACTACTTGCAGTGGCCCTGGTCCAGCTACTGGACTGCACTTCGTACTGCTTGCAGTGGCCCTGGTCCAGCTACTGGACTGCACTTCGTACTACTTGCAGTGGCCCTGGTCCAGCTACTGGACTGCACTTGGTACTGCTTGCAGTGGCCCTGGTCCAGCTACTGGACTGCACTTCGTACTACTTGCAGTGGCCCTGGTCCAGCTACTGGACTGCACTTCGTACTACTTGCAGTGGCCCTGGTCCAGCTACTGGACTGCACTTCGTACTACTTGCAGTGGCCCTGGTCCAGCTACTGGACTGCACTTGGTACTGCTTGCAGTGGCCCTGGTCCAGCTACTGGACTGCACTTGGTACTGCTTGCAGTGGCCCTGGTCCAGCTACTGGACTGCACTTGGTACTGCTTGCAGTGGCCCTGGTCCAGCTACTGGACTGCACTTGGTACTGCTTGCAGTGGCCCTGGTCCAGCTACTGGACTGCACTTCGTACTACTTGCAGTGGCCCTGGTCCAGCTACTGGACTGCACTTGGTACTGCTTGCAGTGGCCCTGGTCCAGCTACTGGACTGCACTTCGTACTGCTTGCAGTGGCCCTGGTCCAGCTACTGGACTGCACTTCGTACTACTTGCAGTGGCCCTGGTCCAGCTACTGGACTGCACTTCGTACTACTTGCAGTGGCCCTGGTCCAGCTACTGGACTGCACTTCGTACTGCTTGCAGTGGCCCTGGTCCAGCTACTGGACTGCACTTCGTACTACTTGCAGTGGCCCTGGTCCAGCTACTGGACTGCACTTCGTACTGCTTGCAGTGGCCCTGGTCCAGCTACTGGACTGCACTTCGTACTGCTTGCAGTGGCCCTGGTCCAGCTACTGGACTGCACTTCGTACTACTTGCAGTGGCCCTGGTCCAGCTACTGGACTGCACTTGGTACTACTTGCAGTGGCCCTGGTCCAGCTACTGGACTGCACTTCGTACTGCTTGCAGTGGCCCTGGTCCAGCTACTGGACTGCACTTCGTACTGCTTGCAGTGGCCCTGGTCCAGCTACTGGACTGCACTTCGTACTGCTTGCAGTGGCCCTGGTCCAGCTACTGGACTGCACTTCGTACTGCTTGCAGTGGCCCTGGTCCAGCTACTGGACTGCACTTGGTACTGCTTGCAGTGGCCCTGGTCCAGCTACTGGACTGCACTTCGTACTGCTTGCAGTGGCCCTGGTCCAGCTACTGGACTGCACTTGGTACTGCTTGCAGTGGCCCTGGTCCAGCTACTGGACTGCACTTCGTACTACTTGCAGTGGCCCTGGTCCAGCTACTGGACTGCACTTCGTACTGCTTGCAGTGGCCCTGGTCCAGCTACTGGACTGCACTTCGTACTGCTTGCAGTGGCCCTGGTCCAGCTACTGGACTGCACTTCGTACTGCTTGCAGTGGCCCTGGTCCAGCTACTGGACTGCACTTGGTACTGCTTGCAGTGGCCCTGGTCCAGCTACTGGACTGCACTTCGTACTGCTTGCAGTGGCCCTGGTCCAGCTACTGGACTGCACTTCGTACTGCTTGCAGTGGCCCTGGTCCAGCTACTGGACTGCACTTCGTACTGCTTGCAGTGGCCCTGGTCCAGCTACTGGACTGCACTTCGTACTACTTGCAGTGGCCCTGGTCCAGCTACTGGACTGCACTTGGTACTTCTTGCAGTGGCCCTGGTCCAGCTACTGGACTGCACTTCGTACTACTTGCAGTGGCCCTGGTCCAGCTACTGGACTGCACTTGGTACTGCTTGCAGTGGCCCTGGTCCAGCTACTGGACTGCACTTGGTACTACTTGCAGTGGCCCTGGTCCAGCTACTGGACTGCACTTGGTACTGCTTGCAGTGGCCCTGGTCCAGCTACTGGACTGCACTTGGTACTGCTTGCAGTGGCCCTGGTCCAGCTACTGGACTGCACTTCGTACTACTTGCAGTGGCCCTGGTCCAGCTACTGGACTGCACTTCGTACTACTTGCAGTGGCCCTGGTCCAGCTACTGGACTGCACTTGGTAATGCTTGCAGTGGCCCTGGTCCAGCTACTGGACTGCACTTGGTACTGCTTGCAGTGGCCCTGGTCCAGCTACTGGACTGCACTTGGTACTGCTTGCAGTGGCCCTGGTCCAGCTACTGGACTGC